>SKCR01047417.1:0-41045 GCA_019454045.1 Zanthoxylum bungeanum
AGAACCGGTTAGAGTCCTAGACGACCTCAACTAAAGTATATTGATTGTCGTAAGCATTAGCGATGTAAGTCTCCGGTTAAGACTTACACACCTACCTTTAATTAATTCGGCCCCATAAACACATATTCATAATCCAATGGGATTCCGAGGGGTCTATCCAGAGCGAAGCTGTTTCCCGTACAATCGGTGAACACGACCTCCTATCGCACTTGCATAAGCATCCAATACTTATCTATATGAGAACTATGCCGTTGTGACCTCACAACGCACACAAGTGCAATACTAGCCTATTCCGCATTATCGATGTCCAGTCTCGATAATACTCCGGCTAGGGATATTTAATGATTAATCCTTCGGGGACTGATACTGTCTCATATCATTCTCAGTCCAGGAACTAATTATAGGGACCTCTCTTCATTTATATATCTAAGGTGATCTAATCACAAATGATGAGAGTGCAATTTCCTTGTCAAATAGTTAATTTGCTACAACAACACAATGATCTGTGCAAATAGTGACGCTATGGGTCATTTTGTCCAACATGATTGTGGTGTATTTTTGGTTCGATGATAATGTAGTTTGGGTGGTTTTGTGTGAAGGAATTGATGTGTGGGAAATTTTTCAAGCCTTGTTTTAAACTAAAAAGCTTAAGTAAGAATGATGGGTTTTTGGTAGTAATGAGGTGTTGGGAATGTAAGTTGATGGTTATGTTGTGTATTGAAGATGTTGTATTGACATGTAAGGGGATATGGAGTTAAGTATAGAAAAAATGAAAATTTGGTCATGAATCGACGTCGCATCGCGACACGCCAAGCTCGCGTCATGATGCAAACGAGGCAAAGGCGTGCATTCGTTTAACATGGGCACGTCGCGATGCGAACCCAAAAACCAGAATTATTTCGGTAGATGCGACGCGTAACTAAGGGTCTGAATTTTAATTTTACATTTCTTTTAAGGGATAGAAATGTTATAAGGGAGTAATCCAACTAGGTTAACGAACTTGATTTGATGTCAAATTGTATTTTATAATTTATGATTCTAAACCAGAGTATTCCATATAGATACTCATCAGAAGCTGCGTTCGCCTCTCGCGACGTGAAGAGAACTTGACCGCACTTCAAATATGTGAGTGGGGATCTTTCTTTTAAATTGATTTACAGTATTTATCATTGATCAGATTTATTTTCAAAAAGCTTTAAGGCGTTAGTCGTATTAATTATTAGTTACTTTTTATGTAAAGTTGATTTGAAATTTTCAAAGTTTAAAAGCATAATTTTTATGTTTTTCGAGGCATATGGGAAAAACCCACCTCGGCTCTTACTTATGGAATTGACGGATAGAGACCGTGTGCACACGTAGTTCAAGGCTAGGGGGACGGCGATACATAACGCCCCTAGACCCTAGTTTCAAGGTCAGGTAGTAGCATGGATTAGCACTACCGGCTCTAGTTAGTGGCTTGAGGGACGACGATATGTAACTCCCCAAGACCACTAGTTTCAGGGACTTAAATGTCATGCTTTGGAGGACGGCGATACGTAACGCCTCAAAGTCATGGATTTGCACTTTTGGCTCTAGTTAGGTGTATGGGGGGACGGCGATACGTAACGCCCCATGCATCACGTTTTCCACAGTACTAGAGATATTCTTCACATAAATTTTTCAGAAAAGGCTTTTCTCAGTTTTAAAGAAAAGATCAGTTTTCAAACAAAGTGATCAAAAGTATTTTAAGAATGAATGATTTTGCTCTGATATACTGATTCAGTTTCTTATTTTGTAGCTCCACTCACTGAGATCCTCAGGACTCACCCTCACCACTTCCCAGTTCTTTTGCAAGATTCTCCTTTTGGTTAGCCATATGCCGCTTTTGGAGACCCAATTCCAGGGCAAGGGTTATGCTGCAGTCACTAGTCATCAGGTTCATCATTTTAGATCTATGTTCATGTAGAATATAGTTATCTGGATGTCATTTTTTTTGTATCATTGACATGTGTTAGTGTTTTGTATATATTGTAGATACTTTTACATACACACGCACACACACACACACACATACATACACACACACATATACATATATATATGTTCATGATCTCATATTTCAGTTTATTTAAGCTATTAAGTTGCATGTGTGATTGAGTAAGCATTGCATAGCATTAAGATAAGAGCAGATGTCTTAGTCCATGAGTTAGAGGCTTAGGCGACAGTGGGATCTGTTGCTTGCTGGTAACATTCCCGTATTGGGGATGTTATAAAGATGGTATCATAGTATGGTCTAGGAGTCAGTGACTACAATAAGGGAATAGCAGTGGCTTGTATATGTGGTATACCCGGGGTACTACTATATATAAATGGATGTTTACTCTAGTAACCTTGTCTCGAGGCTTGTCTCATTCTAATCAATTATAATTCTTTTACCTATAATTGACTACTTCTTTTCTCTCTTAATGTTTTAGATTTCCATGCCACCCAAGGGAGAACCGAAGTAAGGGGTAGACCTAGGTGTGGTTGGGCACCTCAAAGCATAAATCTGGATCAAAGATCAATAGTACCTCCCCCTGAGCCTGATAGGGGGCAAGAAGTGGAGTCAGTTCATGAGAGTGTTGTGGCGGAAGGTAGAGTTGTGCCAGTGGTCCAGCCCAATGACCCAGTAGTTGCGGGTTTGCAACAGATTCAGCAGTCAATAGCAGCTTTAGCCCAGTTAATTACTCGTCAGCCATAGCCATTAGGCCCAGAGTCGAGAGATGTAGAACCCCACCGTCCTGTTCCACCACTACTAGTAGGAGTATCCATGGCTCAACCAAACAATAATTTCTCCAAATATATCAGACCCTACTACAATCTGAGCTGGATCTTCTGTTGTGCCACATGAGCCACCTCCAGTAACGGTTCAGGTTATACAGCGATAAGAGCTATTTATATCATTACATGACTTCTGGAAGCTTCATCCTCCCACGTTCTCGGGAGGAGAGACCTCCCTGATCCTTGTGGTTTCATTGAGGAATCAGATCGAATATGTTCAGCTTTGGGGTGTTCTACGGAGAGAGCAGTGGAGTTAGTCAGTTTCCAGTTGAGATATGTCGCTAACACATGGTTTATGTCATTTCGAGATGGTCGGAGATGAGACGCTCCTCCTCGACATGGTCTAAGTTCAGTATGGACATTTTGTCCAGATTTTTCCCATAAAGTATCAGGGATGCCAGATCCCGCGAGTTTGAACAGTTGGTACAAGGCGAGCAGATGATAGTTTTTGAGTATGACATATGGTTTACACAATTGTCTCACTATGCCCCACATCTAATCAGTACAGAGGAAATGAATGTGAAGAGGTTTGTGAATGGGCTTCGAGATTATTTATTCCGCTCTATTTATTTCAAAGAGACCACTATCTACACCAAAGTTTTAGATGCTGCTTTGCGATTTGAAGCGCAGGTTAGAGAAAGACAAGCAGCGAGAGAGTCTCGAAAGAAATCTAAATCAGAGGAGAGGACTAAGCCATAACAGAGTGGCCCTAGTAGACATCAACAGATGTCAGCTCCGCCTAGGGCAAGCAAAGACATGAGTTCAGTTCAAGGGGGTCAGGATCATAGACTGGTTCAGAGTGTCGCCTCTCGTGCAGTTTCCTCTCCCTCAGTAGCCAGCCTGCGCGAACCCTACCACAATGTCCAATTTATGGACGAGCTCATACCAGGACTTGTAGATCTGGGAGTAGAGGTTGTTATTAGTGTGGGCAAATGGTTCATTTTAAGAGAGACTGCCGGGTACCAGTAGAGCTGTTGCCATCTTTCAGTGCCGCCACATCTACACCCAGCCACAACCTAACAGAAGTGTAGGAGGAGGAGAGTAGAGGCCAGTGAATATAGGAGAGACAGTAGGAGGAATGGGGCAATCGATTCGTGATCAAGGACAGAACTTCTACCAGTATAGTTCAGGGCAGGGTGTATACCCTCATCCCTTAGGAGGCGCAGGCATCCAATGTGGTTGTCACAGGTACATTGGTAATTGATTTTGTGCAAGCAAGAGTATTATTTGATTCTGGTGCTACACATTCTTTTGTGGCATTGTGTTTTGTCACTCAGATGGGTAGAGACATCAAGCCTTTAGACTTCCCCATCATTATAGCTACACCAGTAGGAGACCCCTTAGAAGCTACATAGGTTGTGAGGCCGTGTTCTATATACATTGAAGGGTACATATCTTATTTCGATTTAGTAGTGTTAGGTATACTGAGATTTTGTTGTCATTCTGGGAATGGATTGGCTAGCTAAGTACATTGCGGTACATGATTGTCGGGAGAAGACCGTTACACTACGCATTCCTGATAGACCAGTAAAAGTCTATCAGGTGGATAGAACTGTAGCACCTCATAATTTGATATCAACTATGCGAGCATTTAAATTACTTTAGAATAAAAATATGGGTTACTTGGCATGTGTAACAGATAGTATAATGGAAAATAAAGATCTTGAACAGATCCCGGTGGTGAGGGAGTATCCTGATGTGTTTCCAGACAAGCTGCTAGGATTACCTCGGAATAGGGAGATTGAGTTTTGTATAAACGTTATACCAGGAACCCAGCCTATATCGATTCCTCCATGGTGTATGGGTTTTATGGCGAAAATCCGGTAACACAGCGGAATAATGGAAAATCAAAATTTTCCGATTTCAAAATTTTCTTGGATCAATTAAATAAACTTATTTATTTAATTACCCAATTATTAAATTCTGAAAAATTACACAAGAAATCAAATTTTCTTGGTAATTACCGAATTGCCACATAACTTTGCAAATTGATCATTTTAGTCATAAAATTGTCAAATATAATTTTGGGTGATTCTAAATCATTTCTAAAATGATTTCTAACAAGTCCAACTCATCAAAATCAGATTGCAACAAAGTCCCTAATTTTTTTGCAAATTGCCGAGAGCACCCCAGAAAATTCAGATTTTGCAATTTTGTCATTTTATGTTCAAAAGATGTCAAGATCAAATCCAATAAACCCAAAAATTTATATGCATCAAATACACTCCATAATACTTCACATATATGAAAAACCCCAAATTTGGAAGGGGTTAAGAACCCTAATCTTACAATTTCACTAAATTGACCAATATTACCAAATCTTTAAATCCAACACTTTAATTCATTCTTTGCAACACCAAACAAGTCTCACAACTTTGAAATAACTCTAGAACAATTCTAGGTCACCAAGGAGTGGTTTAACAACTATAGAATGGCAACTTGATTTTCAAATAATCAAAGTAAGCCTTTGAAACCATTTCAAGCTTACTTACATGCATACATCTTTCATTAAAGTTCACAACCAATTAAACACAAAATATAAGAGTAGAGATAACATCAAAGCATCAAATATTATAGCTAAACATGTTAGAAACATTTTTCATGTTGAAGACTTTAAAGAAAAACTTACAAATTTAAAAGATTTCCAAGCTTTTTCCTCTTTGCTTCAAACTTTTCTCTCAACTTCTTTTGTGTTATTTTTGTGTCTAAGGAACTTATGAAACCCTAAAATGAAACAAAACAATTTATACTTCACAAAATGGCCTTGGCCGAATTTGGTGAAGAAAATATCTAGATATTTTTAATTTTGTTTCATTTAATTTGCTTTATCAACTTGTAAACTTTATCATTACAACTTTAATGATTTCAAACAAGTCAACAATTTCAACTCAAGTCATTTAATAAAATATCAAAACTAAAAATATTTATATTTTTAATTAATTTAATTATTTAACAATTAAATCACTAAATAATTATTTAAATACAAATATATTAAATATATGTATTATATTTACATTAAATATCCAAATACAAATATATTTGTGATATTAGTGAAATATCTCAATTTGACAATTAATTAATGTGTATTTGATAAAATATATTATTAAATGCAAATACAAAAAAATTAGGAAATAAGTATTAGGTCCCTTCGCATGTATATTTTGTTTAACCTTTAAACGACTTATAAATAATCAGTATTATTCATAAATGTTGCCCTAGTGCTCTACAAGTATATTTCATTAATGATACTCTCTAGATTCAGGCATATCCGTCACGAAATCCAATTTCGTGTCCATAATTTACTCACTCATAAATTATGACGACCACGGATAAACTCACTGAATCATACAGGTCGAGGTCATGGAAAATGTACAATTCCTCCGTCACAGGTATCCGGATATATCCCAGAGATATAGATGTAAACGTCAAATCTTTATAGGGACTATCATGTCAATGTCTCTATTAGCAATCTTAAAAAGAACACTTAGAACTGGCTTCTAAAGTGTACCACGGGCCCATGGTTTTTATCTGATTGCTAAACATATATGGACTACCTATGCTCTGTACACAGAACTGACAGATCCTATCTCGAAACACATAGGACACCCTGAGGATCTATCCACACCCAACGAACAGGCGGAGCTCTGATCTAAATAAATCAGTGACGTGACTTTCATCTATGTGTGGAAGATGTCTCATGTGACCACAATGTTATCTCAAGTCGAAGAATCACAAATGCTACTAAACCCGAGAAGATTCTTATTGACATTGGTGTACTATCCATTAAGAATCCTCAGTGAGTCATTCAATATTTATTCGCTAAAACACCTACACATCTATACGAGTCTCCAAGACTCATGGTTCATTGAAAAACCATTAGAATCATATATTCCAGTATACGACATGTACCGGTCTCAACGGGTTTACTTTACTGACCAAGTAGTGTAAACCTTGACCAGGAACAGTCGAAGAATGACAACGTCATGATACAACTCAATGTCAGTTGCGATGCTTTTGCAACAGCATCATGACTAATCATCCTAAGGTCTATTACGTCTTTACCATATTAAAAGATATATTATATTACAAAAACTGCTTATTTTATTCATAATATAACTTTTACAATAGTATTCTCAAAGATATACAACTGGGAATTGGCGCTCTGACCACCAACCCCAACAAATGGCCCCTACAGAACTCAGAGAGTTGAAAGCCCAGTTACAAGACTTGCAGGATAAGGGCTTTATTCGCCCCAGTGTGTCCCCATGGGGTGCTCCGGTGTTGTTTGTGAGGAAGAAGGACGGTACGGTGTGATTATATATAGATTATCAATAGCTGAATAAGGTTATAATTAAGATAATATACACTGCCAAGGAATGATGATCTATTTGATCAGTTGCAGGGGGCGCTGGGTTTCGCAAAAATTGACCTACGCTTTGGTTATCATCAATTGAAGATTAGAGAGAGTGATGTCCCGAAGATAGCTTTTCCAATCAGATACGGGCATTACAAATTTTTAGTAATGTCATTTGGTTTGACCAATGTCACTGCATCGTTTATGGATCTGATGAACAAAATGTTTAGGCCATTTCTAAACCGATTCATGATAGTCTTTATTGATGATGTTATGATGTATTCCCGTAATGAGCAGGGTCATGCAGAACATTTACAGCATGTGTTGCAGACACTAAGATAACATAAGTTATACACTAAGTTCTCGAAGTGTGAGTTTCGCTTGACTAGTGTGGTATTCTTGGGGCATGTGGTGTCCAAGAAGGAATTGGAGTAGATTCCCATAAGATTAAAGCTATTCAGATTGACATCGACCTAAAAGCGTAATAGAGATTCGTAGTTTCTTGGGTTTAGCTGGGTACTATAGAAGGTTCGTAGAGAATTTCTCCAGAATAGCTGCTCCATTAACGCTGCTAACTTAGAAGAATGTGAATTTTGAATGGTCTGATGCTTGTAAGAAGAGTTTTCAGGAACTCAAGCACCGATTAACTACTGCTCCTATTCTTGCACTGCCAGCGGGATCAGGAGGATTTACAATGTACTCTGACGCTTCTAGAATGGGTTTAGGTTGTGTATTGATGCAGAGAGGGAAAGTGATTACTTATGCTTCCAGACAATTGAAGCCTTATGAGCAAAATTACCCCACTCACGATTTTGAGATGGCTGAAGATATGGCGGCATTATTTGTACTGTGAAAGGTTTGAAATTTTCACCGATCACAAAAGCCTTAAGTATATCCAGAGCCAAAAGGAGCTTAATTTTAGGCAAAAGAGATGGGTGGAGTTGTTAAAAGATTATGATTGATCCATTTGGTACCCTCCGAGAAAAGCTAATGTTGTCGCATATGCCTTAAGTAGGAAGTCTATGGGAAGTTTGGCTCATTTACGAATTGAGAGATGGCGCCCAGTCAAACAGATGTAGAGTTGTATGCTGGATGGAGTGAATTTCCAAGTGACGACGCAATGAGGGTTGTTGGCATAGATTCAAGTTAAATCCTATTAGGGTTGGTGCTCAGAGTGCCAATCCGGATCATATTTATGTCTGATTCATAAATACGAGTAATTCTATTTTCCATAATATTACTAATTTAATGGAAGCACCATTGAATTTTATATACTTATTCGATCCAATTACGATTACATATCTGATTATGATTAGATCGAAACTAAATCTGGTTTAGTGATACATGTATATTAGACAAAGACCCTAGGATTTACAACGTAGTGCGCAGTTAAAATGTAGTTTGTAATTGACATTGGGAAGCGCACTGTAAGATGTATATTCTTAAATAAAGTTTATGGTCAAGATTTGCTAACATGGGTCGGTTAGTAAAATCTGCTGAGACCAGTACATGTCGAGTTGAGCGAGCATAGTGGTCCTTTGACTTGAGATACCACAGTGGGATAAATGAGTTATCATCCACACTTTGATGGCAGTCACATCAATAATCTATTCATGATCAAACATCCACCTGTTCATTGGGTGTGGACTGATGCTCATGATATCCAATGCATATCAAGATAGGATCCGTCAGTCTTGTGTACAAGGCATAGGCATCCTCACGTGTTTACGATCTAGTAAATCCATGGCCGTGGTATAACTTCAGAAATCAATTCTGAGTGTTAATTAAATATCGTAATTGAAATTCGACTATGTTATACCGAACGGATTTGACATTCTCATCTATATCCCAAGTATAATATGGATAGCCTATGACGGAAGGATTATACGTATGCAATGACCTCGGCTTATATAGTTTAGCGAGATTATCCGTGCTCGTTATAATTCATGAGTGGTGAATTATAACCACGAAATTGGATTTCGTGATAGATAAACCTAAACTTAGAGAGTCCCACAATATGAAGTGTACTCGTTGAGCACTTGGGAAACACGATATGAATAATATGGATTATTCATAATACTTCAACGGATTAAATGAGTTAATTCGGATCGTTTAATAGGTCAAACGATAACACATGAATTAGGGGATTTTGTCTGATAATAATAATTATGTATTTGTATTTAATACATAATACGATTAGATACACATTAATTATTCGTCAAATGAGAATTTGACACATGCCATAAATATATGTATTTGTTATTTATTGTAAATAAAAATACATATATAATAATAATTATATTAATTGATTAATTGAATATTTAATTGTTAAATATTTAAATGATTAATTAATAAACTTTTTTCATAAATGTTATTAATTTTATCCAAATATTATTTGAACACATGGCATTAATTTATTAAGCTAAATGTGTGTCAATTTGATTGGCCATTAAAAAGCTTAATATTAATTTAATTAGATTAAATTTATAAAAGGACAATATTACCCCTTATAGTCGGTCAAGGCCACTTTAAAAAGAATTTTTTTTTCATTTTGATTCTTATGGAAGCTTCTGGCCGAATTCTTCACACACCAAACCTCTCAAATTTTGTTTGATGAAACAAAGAAGAAAATCAAGAAAATCAAGAATAAAGCTTTAGGAAATTGGAGAATTAGAGGTAATATTCAATATCCCTAAGCTTGAGAGTTTGTTTCATGATCTGGTTAAGCTAGATGGATTCTAGGGTTTTTTCTTTTTCTTAGAATTTGGGGCTTTGTGATTTGGTGGATGAATTGGAAGAATTTGTTGCATGTGTGAAGTGTATTGGATGAAATTAATGTAATTTTTATCGAAATTGATTATTTGATGATGAGTTGATATTCTAGAGTGTTATGACCTCTCTTTTGGCACCTATAATTGTTCTTGGGTTGTTCATATGTGGTGACTTTGGTTGGTGTATTGATTAATTAGATTAATCTTGAAAATTTTGGATTAAATCATGAAAAATTGGTAAATTCGGTTTCTGGATCAGATCTGGTAGAACTGGAACTTTTGTGATGAATTTGATGTCATATGAATGTATTGGATGTATTTTGGGAGTTGGAACAATTACGGAAAGTGTTTCGGAGTTGAAATAAGTGAAAACGGCCAAAAACGGCGTTACCGGGTGAATTTTGAGCCAACCGGGTGACGGCTGTCCAAATAGTGAGTTCGTCACTGATTGTGAAGTCCATGAACTACCAAACACTATTGGGGCTGACCTGGGCAGTCTCCATAAGTTTCGGGTGGTCGGTTTGGTCAAAAACACATTTTACATTATTTTGCGGAAAAATAGTTTTCGTAAAAGTTTCGCGACGTTTAAACGTTATTTATGTTTATATTTGATATTGAATAAATAGGTCTAGGTGAAATATAAATAAATTATTCATATTAGATATTGAATAATTTATTTGGTAATTTGAAAAAGTTTTAAATTACGATTTCGCCCGAACCGCGCTTCCGCTGCGCCCTTCGCCCAAAACCCCAACAAAAATGATATTAGAGCAGGTATGATGCTTATTCAATTATATTATTCATGCTTGATATTTGATATTTAATTCAATTTTAATGTTCACACATGCATATAGTCTAGATATGTTTCTTGACTTTTCGGTTCTACGCTAATGAAAATGTAACGAAAATTTAATGGTTAAATTGAGTTATGTTTTCTATAGGTAGAATTGAATTTTTTAGAAAATGATTTACATTTTTGCATAATGCCCAATGATGAGCCTCGTATGGAGGCACTACCCGATAAGTTGCGGAAGTTACGGGAAACGGACGTCGGATTGGAAAATTCTGAAATTAATAGCTCGTCAAATTTAAATTCGCTAGTTCGCCGCGGGTTCGCTTAGTCAATTTATGTTTCAAACTTTAATCTTGGCCCAAAACCCCCCGCACCCATCCAAAGCCCATACGCACCCATCCAAAGCCCTAACACTACCCATTCAAAACCCTAACACTACCAAGAAACCCTAACCCTAATGCACCACTATATAAAGATAACCTAAACTAAACCTTAAGGGATCTCTCTCACACATTCTCGGCAGCCCCACTGACAGAACACAAAACCAAACCCTAGACTCACGGCCCCCCTGGACTCACTTATATGTCCTTCACGTAACACACAAAACCATAACTCTCTTATTCCTTCTCCACACTCGACACAAAAAAAAAGCAGAAACCCTAATCTCTCTCTAGCCAGCATGCCTCATCTCTCTCGCTTCTCTCTCTAGAACCAATGACAATAAACCCTCTTCGGCCTCTCTTCTTCCTGAATAAGAAAAAAAAAAGAAAACCAACACCTTATCTCTCTCCTCTCTCTCACCACCAGATTAACTCACGGCACAACAAAAGAATAAACCCTAGTCTGCTCTTCCATCCTCTCTCCCTCAACCAGCCGAACAAACAAAGTCAAACAACGTAACAACCCTCCATCGCGCAATCATCAAACACACACCACGTGAAGCCAAACAACCAAAAAAAAATTAGGCCCTCAACCGACAATAAAGCAGCCCTCACATTCTCTCCACGAAGGCCACAAAAACAACAAACATAAGCATCTCTTCCTCACGGCAACGAGACTGCTCAAAAACAACAAGTAAACCGACAAGAAAAAAGTAAGCAACAAACCCTAGCTCCTTCTGCCTTCACGCCCCTTGACCATACATAGCAGTCACCGATTCAACACCCACCTTAGGCACGCATTCACTGAACACACATGTATCCTTCATACACTGCCAAGCCGAGAACAAACAACAAAACAAGAAAATCCTAATTCACGGCTAGCCTCTCTATTCTCTATTCCCTAACTCTCTCTGAACCTCACAAGACTCTCTCTCACAGGACACCGACACAAACTCAACATACACATGCCACACGCCATTCCCACTCACACACACGCCATTCACAAACTGCCACTCACGCAAATAACTCACAGCACACACATACCATAGACCACAAACCACTCACGACACACTCACACACAATCAGCAACCCTCTCTACTAACCGACACAACAAGCATACCACTCACAAACTAAATACACCGACACAACCCTCACCCCACGTGAACCATCAAACCCTCACGAACTACACTGCCTCATTCTCTCTCTTTCCTCACAAACCCAAAGCATAAAGACCCTTGACGCACCAGCACACACCACTTACACCAACTGGAAACAAACACGGTAGAGCAACAGCCCTTGACCGTAAGAACAAACAAACCTCACGCCCCCAACCAGCACCGAAACCATAAAATAAAATATTCCATGAAACAGTCCAAACCAGTCCTAAAAAAATCAGCTAAAAATAGTGAACAACAACCCAGACCGAGAACAAAATAGTAGCCAAAACTGAGAAGAAACCAGCCCCCCAAACCCCCAAAACAGTCCTAAAACCGCAGAAAAATAACGGCAAAGATAGAGAAAACAACGAGCGGAAATAGCAAACCAGTGAACCAGAAAAGAGCGAAGCGTTAACCCTTCTGGCGACGTCCCAACGCACTCCCGAGAAGCGACTTAAAAGGTAGGACCTGAGGGCACCCTTTATTATATTTTATTTTGTCGTCCTAGAAACGACATGCTTGGTTGGATGTGGAATACGTCCAACCGGGCATGCGAAGTCCTACATTGAAAACAGCCAAATTCTTTGGTCACATATTTATTATTCCACATTTATTTCGTATTATTAGTCTTTTATTATTCGCATTTAATTTACGTTTATTGTTGTTTTATTGTTCCATATTTGTTTTGTGTTATTTATCTTTCTTGTTATTTCACATATTTGTCTCTTCGATTATTTATTGTTATATGCATTATCATATTTCAATTATGTCAACATTGGGTTAATGATTACGTTGTGTTAATGATTGCGTGTTATCCCTTGCGGTATATTGGATGGAAACCCAGACATAAATTTTGTAGCCGAATCCGAATGGACAGTAATGCGGTCTGTACATGGGATACAACTGCACGCACCGCTTGAGAAACACTCATGCATGTGTTTATGTCACTATAGATTCAGTTTTTGTAATTTGTTCAAACGCGTTCCCGAATGCCACACCAATGTATGCATTATGCCTTACTCCATTCGAACGCGTTTACAAATGCTACTCAAATGCATACATTCGGCCTTACCCCGTTCGAATGCATTTCAGAATGCTACTCGAACATATGCATTATGTCTTGTCATGCATCACATTTCATCCCGTTCGAACATGTTTACGAACGCTACACGAACGCGTGCATTCTGCCTCACTCCGTTTGAACTTGTTTCCGAACGCTACATGAACGCGTACACTCTGGACAGATTCCTTTATCATGTTTTATACATGCTTGCCTCTTTGGTTGTTCCTTTATGCATCATGTGCTTAATTATCTGCCATTATTGTTAACGTGTCTATTGTCATTGCCACACTTCTTTGATTAACATGTTTTTAGAATTATGCATTTGTTTTCACTTACATTTATGTTTATGGGTGTGCAAACTTGTATGTCATTTGAATTATTTTGCATGTGTTGCATAAGACTTGTGTAGGCACTGCATTTTTGCATATAAGCCCGATGATGAGTCTCGTATGGAGACACTACCTCTTTAGTTGTGAAATCCGCGGGAAACGGACGTTGGAAGGGTAAAGTTGGAAATTAGCATTTTGTCAGATTTAACTCGCTTGTTTCGCTTCGGGTTCGCTTGTTGGACCTCTTTTTTTAAACACACCAAGCCCAATCCAAAATAATTAAAACATTTAAAATACATGTCACAAATTAATTAAAATCAATTAAATTAAACTTACAATTAAATAAAAATTAAATCACCTTCCTAAATTAAATTTAATCATTTTCCTAAACTAAATAAATCACATTACAAATTAAATAAAACACAAATTAAATTAAATTAAAGTAAATTCCTAATTTAATTAAATCACGTACCAATTTAAATAAATCATATCCTTAACTAAAAAGAATAAATCAAATCACTTCCCTTAATTAAAAGATTTCCCTTATCACATTTTAAAAATATCTCCCCATCAATACACAATCTCATTTTTCCTTCTCCAACAAGGTAAACCCCCTCCATTGGCCTATAAAAAGAGACCCTACACCAACACATAAAACCCTAGCTCAATCTCACACTAAAAAAATACAAAGAAAATAACCCAAGAATTCACTGCATGTTCACAAAATAAACCATCCATAAGCCGCATAAACCCTCCACAAACACCACACATACAAGCCTTCAAAACAGCCTGCTCCACGCACCATAAGCCACTAAACACGTCCCTAGTCTGCTCCACTAACAAGCCCTTCACGTAACTTCATCAACCCCTCACGCCAACCTTCAACTTCACGCCCCTTGCCTTTACTTGCCCCCTTCACATAAGCCACACCTGCCCCACTACCTCACGCAAGTGAACTCTACAAATCAGCCTTTCAACGCCATCTGCCCCCCCTTCACGCACCCACAACCTTCAAATCACGCCACAGGCTTAATCTAAAAAGCCCCTCAACCCTGCGCACCATAAGCCCCCCTCACCGACAGCAGTCCACTCATCACAGCCTCACGTTGCACCCACAATCAACGCATATAACCAGCACCAAAACTGCCATGTTTTACCACAAATAAAACACCCTAAAACTGTATCATAAACTGTCCAGAAATTCCCCTAAATAACACTAAAAAAACCCGCAGCCCCTTAGCCCTGCAAAACCGTAAAAAATTCCACTATTTACCGCAAACCAGTAAGCTAAATACCGCGACCAGAAACACCAGTGAAACGGAGTAAAAACAGTAGCCCAAAAAGTGAAACAGCGAGGAAAGAATGTTGGATTACTGAACCAGAAAAGTTGCGGACAACAACCCTTCCGACGGCCGTGTAACGCGCTTTTGAGAGATGACAAAAGAGGTTAGACCTGAGGGCACCCTTTTTACTTATTATATTTCGTTTCTTTTATTTATTTTAATATATTATCGCATGAGAGTCGTTTGTTGAGGCATGATGTGAATTCCGGATGAACGAAATGCGTATTCTCTTTTGTGGTATACCGGATGGAAACCCGGACGTAAATTCTGTAGCCGAATCTGAATGGACGGTAGTGCGGTTTGCACTCGGGATACAACGCCACGTACTACTTGAGAGACACACGTATTTCGTTTCATCCAACCATGTATTTGAGCATGATTAGGTTGCTAGTACGTTATTTATTTTTGTAAGCATGATTTAGTCTAGTATGTTATTTAGTTATTTATTTTTTAAGCATGATTAGTTATTTATTTTGCATTTGGAATTTGCATTATGTTTATGTTGTTATTTGTTTTCCGCATTATATAATTGAAGCATGTTCATGGGATTGCCGTGTGTTATTGTGTGTTTGCCGTGGTGATAACTTACTTTTCAAGCATGCAAACTTAGACATAGGATTTGTCTTTATGAGCATGAACTAGATATAGGTTGTTCCTGAGCATGTTGCATAGATTCGGTTAAGATATTGCACAAATCACATCATTACAAGTGGCATAAGTAAGGGACCATTCCGAACCCAACGGTTTGAGGTCTTCCCTTGCGAGGGGTGAGTGCGGCCTTAAATCACATTTTCCCAGTTCACACTGGGTGGCGACTCCATGTTATTTCTCCTATTTAGTTCCCCCGCGGGCTATTCCGTACTCCCAACTAGGCCGCAAGCCTAGAACAGCGTCGCTGATTTCTGTGTCCTACAGTCTGGCGACTCTACTGGGGATAGAGAATTGGCCCTGAAATAATGTCTTGTAATGATTGTGATTTATGCTTTAGTTAACCGTGTTTACCGTGGGTTGAAAGAGGTTTAATCAAAGGCACTTTTAAGGCTAGGTAATGGTTTGGTGTCTTCCTTCATTCACTACCTTTCTATAAGGAAAAGCTGTGAAGGCACCTAGATAATCATCTACTCGTAGCCTAGTGTGATGGACTAATTTGGAGGACTCATTGTTTATTCCTGTCACCAAGCGATAAGAGCCTAAGAGGCTTGGGTACTTAAGAGAGCCTCAGTCCACCCTCCCTCTGGGGAATCTACAACGGGAAATCCGTTTGACAGTCAGTCACACACCATAACGCGTTGGCATGTACCTCAAGGTATAAAAAAGGTACGCTCACATGGTCGCTCGGACCCTTGAGTGGGGAGACCTAGTTGTGGGCAATCCTTCGTCGACGGGAGCTTTTATCTATACCTCTGTAAATTCGCGTATGAACTATAGTTGTAGGATCAGTAGAGACTATTCCTTTATGTTTTGGACCATTGTCATTTGGATTCAGTTGGACTTGTTGTCATGAGGTATGGGCTTGTTGGGCCATCTAAACTGGGACGAGTCTGTGCTTTATGGCAATCGGGCCAAAAGTTTCTAAAATACTGATGGACCAACTACTGTAAAATTCTTATGAGCTTATATATTACATGCATCGTACGCATCTCATGCATCTCATGCATTCACGCATCATGTTAACCCCCGTGTCTTAAAAGCCATCATAGATATCTGTTGGGTTAGGAAAAAGAAGACTTGTCAAAAAAACGAGTTTAGCAAACATGGACATCGGGAAAAAAGAAGCCGAGAAACATAAAATTTTACGGCAAGGATAGAAAGACCATCGGGGGGCCTTCAGAAACAAAAAAAAAGAAAAAAAAAAAGAGAAAAAAAGAAAAAAAAAAGAAAAAAATATTATTTGTTTTTAGTCCTTTATAGTTAGACATAAGTCCGATGATGAAATTGATTGCTTTAAGGTGAAATCTTAGAAACGATAAACTCTTGATGTGCTTTTATGTGATACTTTGAGTGATTGATATATGTTAGCCTCGTAACCACTTCACTACAGGTTCTTAGCGGTGAAAACCTGAGTAGTTAGCAAAGTGACTAGTTGAATAAATTATAGGTCGGTGAATGACCGTTTGCTTAGATGTCTATCTTGATTTGGTTATGTTATGATGTGTGGTATGGTTGAAAATGAAAGAAAAGTCTATAAAGAAAAGATTGAACCACCTATAACCGATAAGCATGAAGCTACCCATGGACGAGTATTAGGACCACCATGAGGAGAATGCTACCTTAAAGGGTAGGTGTGTTGAAAAAAAAAAAGAAAAAAGAAAAGAAAAAAAAAGAAAAGAAAAAAGAAGTTCAAAATGAAAAGAAAAAAAAAAGAAAGAGACAAAAGAGAAAGAAAACCATACCACATTGAGCACAGAAGAGCAACTGCAGGCATAATTTAGACATCTAGGTTGGTTTGACCCATCGATCCTAATTGTTTGACGAAATCATTGAGTTGGCTTACCTGGGGATGAATCTGTGAAGGAACTTTTGCACACACACACTTTTAGTCTGGCTTAGATCATTTATTCAAAGACTTGGATTTGAGTTGCATTGAATGTTTTGAAGGTTTCTGGTTTCAATACTGGCATTCTTTGAGGACGATAATACGTGTAGCTATTGGGACTATTCATAGCATGTGATATAGCATGATGATATGGAAGGCCCCACCATGTGGTTAATTTTGACCAAGTACAACAGCGGAGAGTAGAAATGTAAACCAAGACTGGGGGTGGACCAGTCTCCCACATCGCGAATCAGGGACATAACAAGATATTGATTCATGAAACCAGAGAGAAGACTGAGCAATCACCTGGAGAACTGGCGGAAGACCTAACCCAACGGAATAGGAAATTCATTCATGCATGCATGCATACACGTAACATGTTTTGCATTCTTTTTGTGTTTGTTTCGTTTTGTATTCACAGGTTTCAAAGAAGAAAAAGAGAAAGCGGCAAAGACAAGCCAACCAGAATCAGCAACATATGAGTAGTAGTTTTGAGGATAAGTCCCAGGGTTGAGGCCCATATCAGTTTTAGTTTTGGGGATGAGTCCCAGGGTCGAGGCCCACATCGTAAGAGTGTTCGAATGAATCCGGGAATGAATCCCAGGGTCGAGGCCCATATCAGCGGAGTTTTGGAATGAATCTGTGAATGAATCCCAGGGTCAAGGCCCGCATCGTAAGAGTGTTGGAATGAATTGGGAATGAATCACAGGGTCGAGGCCCATTGTAGGCATTGCATTTTTGCATGTGAAAAACCAATGATGAGTCTCAGTTAGAGGCACTACATTTTTAGTTAAGGATATTGTGGGAAACGATCATCAGAAGGGAATCGGTATTTCATTAGATCCTTGTTCATTTGTTTAGGGTCAAGCTCACTTGTTGGACCTCCGTTTAGAGCACCTTTGGTCCCGCAAACCTTTTAACCTTGGCCCACAACCCTTGCCACCACCTAAGCCCACTCACCAAACCAACACAACACCTAGCCCACACGCCCAAGGCCCTTAAATTACACCCAAATTAAATCAAATATAATTAAATTAAACATTAACTAAATAAAATATTAATTAATTGATATACCAAATTAAATATTGTAACTTCCTAATCCAAAATATTATATACTAAATTAAAGAGATGTTATGCCTAATTAAAATCAATCCTAACCAATTAAAATATTGTATTCCTAAACCAAGCAAATCAAATATTCAACCTTCCTAATTCACCAAATCTTGCCCCCCTCAATCTTTGACTTTCCTTGCTCAACACAAAATCAAATCCCTTCCTTGTGAGACAAGGAGAAGCCCTAACCCTCCTCTATATAAACAAAGCCAAACAAGCCTCTCCCCCTCTCTCAATTCACGCCCAACTCTCTCCAACCTCTTACAATTCACGACAATAGCAACAAGAAGCAACACAAACAATTCTCTTCATCTCCTCCACTACATAGCCGAAAATATCACAGCCCCTAAACCCCCACACATCACCGAAAATCTCTCCCCATACAGCAGCCCTCCATCACCAAAAATATACCCCAAACAGCAGCAATAAAACGCCCCAACAGCAGCCCCTTTCCACCGAAAATAGCAGCCCCTGCACTCCCTAAAACACGCCTTAGTAGCAGCCCAAATCACCCCCAAAACAGCAGCAAAATCCTCTTAAAACAGTCCATAAAATCCTTAAAACAGTAACAGAAAAAACTGCACTTACAATCCTTAAAATAATCACAAACAATTACACTTAAAACCTTTAAAAACACCCAAAACAGTCCGTTGGAACGTCAAAACAGTGACCTGAACAGTGAGCAGAAATACAGAAGAAACAGCAGCAAAATGAAGGCCAAACAGCAAAAAAAACAGCAAAACAGTGAGCTAAGACGCTAAACCAGTGAACCAGAGAAGTTGAGGAGCTTTACCCTTCCGATCTCCATGAAACGCAAGTCCGAAAGTCGGCAAAAAAGGTTAGACCTGAGGGTATTTTCCACATTCATTTTCTGCATTATTTTTATTATTTATTGAGTTTTTTTCGCATGATTATTATGATAAAATGCATGTTGTGGCCCTTGAGTAGATAAATATACATGTATTATGAATATGATGCGTGTTGTGGGTATTGGATGAATGGAAAGTGTATCGCCTCTTGTGGTATATAGGATGGAAACCCAGACGTAAATTCCGTAGCCGATTCCGAATGGACGGTAGTGCGGTCTGTACTTGGGAAACAACTCCACGTACCACTCTAGTAAACGGCACCTATTTTGTTATTTTGAGTTGTTTAATTATTCCGCCATTTAAATTTCTGCATGTTATTTATTTATGTAATGATGAGAAAAGCGCATGGGCTTAGTAAGTGCGATGAAAGGTCCTCTAATTGAAGAGGTTAAAATCCTTTACCACGATGCTTCGCCCCGCCGGACATATATATCCGATTGGATGTGAGATATGTTCAATCGGGTATACAAAATCCGATATCTTTGTATTTGCTTTTGTTTATATATATGCATTGTGTTAATTGCGCATTGGCTTAGTAAGTGCGATGAAAGGTCCTCTAATTGAAGAGGTTAAAATCCTTTACCACGATGCTTCGCCGCGCCGGATATCTTTGTATTCACTTTTGTTTTATATATATATGCATTGTGTTAATTGCACATGGGCTTAGTAAGTGTGATGAAGGTCCTCTAATTGAAGAGGTTAAAATCCTTTACCACGATGCTTCGCCGCACCGAATATCTTTGTATTTACTTTCGTTTTATATGTATGCATTGCATTAATTGCGCATGGGCTTAGTAAGTGCGTTGAAAGGTCCTCTAATTGAAGAGGTTAAAATCCTTTACCACGATGCTTCGCCGCGCCAGGTATCTTTGTATTTACTTTCGTTTCATATGTATGCATTGCATTAATTGCGCATGGGCTTACTAAGTGCGATGAAAGGTCCTCTAATTGAAGAGGTTAAAATCATTTGCCACGATGCTTTGCCGCGCCGAATAAGGTGTATTCGATTGAGTGTGAGATGTGTTCAATCGGATACGCGAAGCCCGATATCATTTTATTTACTTTATATATGTATTGTATTATGTGCGCATGGGCTTAATAAGTGGGATTAAAGGTCCTCCATGTCGAGGGGTTAAAAGCCTTTACCACGATGTTTTGCCGCGCTTCTTGCCATGTCATTTATCTTTTAGCACATCATTGCTCTATTCACGAATGTGTTATGAAATCCCATATAGTCATCTTTATCTTTGTACGCATCGTAATGAAAAGCATATTTATTCCATTGGTTGCATCACTTACCTTAGTCTTGGCTTAACGTATTACAATTCATATATCCATGTCATGATAGCATTTGAGTATTATTTCTTGTGGTATATCAGTTGGAAACCCAGACATAAATTTCGTAGCCGATTCCGATGGACGATAGTGTGGTCTGTATTTGGGATACTATTCCACGTACCACTTGAAAAGTGCTCACATGTGTGTTTGTGTCCATATTAGTTATCTTCTTTTGCACCACGTCATAGCATGCTTACTTTAATGCCTAATTGCATCCTTAAGTGTCTTTTTGCATTATGTACTTAGTTGAATCTTTTATTTACACATGGACATGTAATGGCTATTTGTTTATGCTTCCGCACGGATAAGTATGATATGTCTATGAAATCACATGTTCGCCATTATTTGATTCGCTTTTATGTGTGCTTGCGTGGTTAATGTGTGCTTGTGTTTCCATGAATACAATATGCCAATGAAGTTGTATGTTCGTTGCAATCTTAAATGTAAGATATATGCAAATTTAGGTGTAATTTTTATTTTTACGCATATGAACTTAGAAGCATGATACTGTTGGAAATAAATGTTACTTAAGCTTGATTAAATTATTACACAAATCCTTTCATTACAAGTGACATAAGTAAGGGACCATTCCGAACCCAACGGTTTGAGATCTTCCCATGCGAGGGGTGAGTGCGGCCTTAAATCTCATTTTCCCGGTTCACACCGGGTGGTGACTCCATTATTCTCCGGTTTAGTCCCCCGTGGCTACTCCGTACTCCCGACTAGGCCGCCAGCCTAGAACAACATGCGTCGTCCAGTTTCTGTGTTCCCACAGTCTGGCGACTCCAATGGGGATAGAACATCGGCCCCGAAATATTGGCTTGTAATGTTTGGATTTATGTTCTAATTGACCGTGTCTATAGTGGATAAAATGGGGGTTTAATTAAAGGCATTTTAAGGCTAGGTAATGGTTTGGTGTCTTCCTTCATTCACTACCTTTCTAGAAGGAAAAGCTTTGAAGGCACCTATATAGCCATCTACCCGTAGCCTATTGTGATGGACTAATTTGGGGGACTCGTTGTTTATTCCTGTCACCAAGCGATAAGAGCCTAAGAGGCTAGGGTACTTAAGAGAGCCTCGCTCCACCCTCCCTCTGGGGAATCTACAACGGGAAATCCATTTGACAGTCAGTCACACACCATAGCTCATTGGCACGTACATTAGTGTATAAAAAAGGGTGCGCTCACTTGGCCGCTCGAACCCTTGATTGGGGGACCTAGTTGTGGGCCATCCTTCGCCGGTGAGAGCCTTTGTCTACACTCTTGCAAACCCACCCATAGACCGGGGTTTTATGGTTAAAGTAACAATTATTTCCTTGAGTATGTGCTTGTGGACCATCCTCATTTGGATGCAGTTGGACTATTGTCAGAAATGCGAACTTGCTGGGCCATTTAAACTGGGGCGAGTTCGTACCTTATGACCATTAGGCCCAAAGCTTCTGAAATGTTGATGGGCCATTCTGTAGAAATTATTGTTTTATGTTTGCATTATCTTTCTTTTATGCTTGTGTTTGGGAACATCATCTCTTGGATCCATTTGGACCATTTGTCATGGGATATGGGCTTGTTGGGCCATTTAACTGGGACAAGAACGTATTTTATGACGATTGGGCCAAAGGCTTCTAAGTGTTGATGGGCCACTTTGTGCTTGTGTTCGGACATTACCATTTGGATTTATTGGGCTCATTGCCATGAGATGTGAACTCGTTGGGCCATTTAAACTGGGACGAGTTCACTCCTATGACAGTTAGCCCAAAAGCTTTTAAAATGATAATGGGCCGATTTGTTTGAAAATTTTAGTTGATTTAGTATGTTATATATATTACATGCATCTCATGCACCTCATACATGCATATATCATGTTAACACCCTCTATGTCTTAAAAAGACATCATAGATACCGTTTGGGTTAGTGAAGAGACAAGACTCACTAAAAGAACAGTAACAAGTATGAGTGAATCCGATAATGAGGTATCCCGTATGGATCAGTTAGAGAACGGTCTCGCCAAGATCACTGAATAGTTGCAAGCTTTGACTACTGTTGTGGCTGGTATAGCCGGGTCTTGTGCTGGAGGTAATTTTGGGGATGTGAGGCAATAGGAACCTCCGAACAGATTGGGGGATGATATCCCCACTTTTGATGATGATATGGTAGAGTATGCAACAGGCATAGTATCTGGGTCTCAGGCAGAGTTACAGAAGCTTCGGGATCAGGTTGAGTCAGTTACCCGCAAGATGATGGGTAAGAATGAGGATTTGCTGGATTATGACACGCTGACTTTCGAGGAACAGTTGCCGGCACAGTTCAAGATGCCTGATATGGCTAAGTTTAGCGAAAATGAGGATCCAAGGGTGCATCTCTGACAGTTTGTATCAGTCATGAGTTCAGTTGGCCTATCTCAGCGCCAAGTGTAGAAGATGTTTGGAATGTCGCTCGACGGAGCTCCCGTGGTGTGGTACCACAGTTTAGAAAAGAAAGTGAATGAAGATTGGAGGGAGTTGGCTGATACCTTCCTGAAGCAGTATGTCACTGACCTAGAGATCGATCTGTCACTCCGCGATCTGGAGAATGTTAAGCAGAAATCGGAGGAGAGTTTTAAGGAATATGTGGACCGATGGAGAGGTCAGTTGTTGAAGATGCAGACTAGGCCTTCGGAGAAGGATCAGATTAAAATGATTATCAAGGGCACTAAATCCTCCATTTACAGCAAGTTGAGGAGGATGACCTCCATGATTACAGACTTTCGGCAGTTGAGGGAAACTGTCATGGATATTGAAGACGAAGAAGCGGAAAACAGGAAGTTTTATGGCTTAAGTAGGAGGCCTGTTGGAGGGACATTGGGAACTAAGCCTGTTTCTGCGGAAGTTTCTGTCATCCGGAACCGGAGATTTTCCAACTTGGGAAGGCCCCTGTCAAAGGTGCTAGAGAAATTGAAGAGGCAAGGGTGTAGGCACTGCATTTTTGCATATAAGCCCGATGATGAGTCTCGTATGGAGACACTATCTCTTTAGTTGTGAAAGCCGTGGGAAACAGATGTTGGAAGGTAAAGTTGGAAATGAGCATTTGGTCGGATTTAACTCGCTTGTTTAGCTTCGGTTCGCTTGTTGGACCTCCGTTTTAAAACTTAACCTTAGCCCAAGCCCATTAAATCACATCCAATAATAATTAAAACATTTAAAATATATGTCACAAATTAAACTAAAATAAATTAAAACTAATTAAATTAAATTAAAAAACAATTAAATGAAATCTAAATTAAATTAAATTAAAACCAATTATAACCAATTAAATCAAAACCAATTAAATTGAAATTAAATTTAATAACTAATTAAAAACCAATTAAACTAATCAAAACAAATTAAATAACTAATTGAAATTTAATTAAATCTAATTTTAAACCTAATTAAATTAAATCAAATTCCAAAATTAAATTAATCATTTCCAAAATTTAAAAATCACCTACCAAATTAATTAAATCAATCACCTAATTTAAATAATTCACCACCTATATTACATATTTCTTGCCTTAAATAATCAAATTAAATACACCTAATATTAATTGATTTTATTTCCTCTCAAAACCATGCAAACCCTACATTCCCTCTCTATATAAACTACAGAAATCTAACCCTAGGTTCCTCTCTCTCTCACAATGGCACTTCAACCAAAAATAAGACAAACCTCAAACAAACAAAAGCAAACCCTAAAAGCTTCATTCTCTCTGAACCTCTACTGTCGACAACCCTAATCTTCATCTCTCACAACAAACCCTAAACGCGACCAGCATCTCTCCATCACTCACAAACTGCTGAACCCGTAGCCACACAGCCATTCTCCTTAGCACCAATACACTCATAGCAACCACTCACAGCCAACGCACTTACAATAAACAAAGACCACACCCACGCCAAAGCCACGTAGCAACACAGACCAAATTCACAAAACCTGGAAGGCACACTGCAAGCCGAAACAACACACCCACTCGTCTCACTCAAACACCCATCTTTCATGCAGCAAACCCCCACGTTAACTGCCCCTCACTCACACTGGACGCACAAGCCGTAGCTCCCCACAAATAACCACAAACTGCCCTTCACGACTGCCTCAAAACAATGAACCAAAAAATCTTCAAACGGCAACCACTTCACGCACTAAAAACACCTCTTCAGACCCTTAATCAGCCACAAGCCCTAAGCCCTCACAAACTGACTTATCACCAACTCACATCAAAAATACACACACCCCAGAAAACACTCCTCACGCACAAGCCACTCAGCCCCTCTCGCCACATAATCTGCCTCACGCCTTCACAGTCCCCCTAGCCTCACACGTAACCTGCCTTTACTCTTCACGCTAATCATTCTTCAGGCCACTTGCCCCCTCACAAATAAAACATTCTTCACGCCCTCTCACCAAGACGCCTAGCCACATCACGCCTCATCACCTGCCCTTCTCACCAAGACACCTTCCATTCACGCCACCAGCCAACAAACACGTAAACAAGAAGCCTGCCCACGAGCCACCTAACATGCACAGCCCTCACTGACCTCACCACGCTGTAGTAGCCACCATCACGCACCAGCCCCTTTAAAACAAACCACACGTGAGCAACAAAACAAATAAAAGCCACAATCCACATTGCAGCCACTGCCCACGTAGCTGGCTTCCCTCCACGCCATCATCAAACAAACTCTCACAGCCTTTTTACCACCTTCAACGTAGACAAACTTCAAGCCTTCACTCACCCAAACACAGCTCACATACAACCCTTCAACCCTAACAACCCTCTAATCTCTCTTCATCCCTTCATCTCTCGGCTTGACTTAACCCACTCACTGCCATAACACCCTACACACCAAGAACTTTCAGCCACGCCACTGCCTCACCCTACTAACGCCACGAACAAAATAACCTCAGCAAACCTTCATCAGCCTTGACTAGCCCTCACGTAACAAGCTTCAATCCACGCCAAACTTGCCCCTTCACGTTTAACACAAGGCAGATCACTCACACCTGCCAAACCTTCACGCCCAGTTCAAGCAACCCCTCATTCAAAGCAATCACACGCACTGCCAACGGCCCCTTCACTACACACAAAATGCAGATAACAATGATCAAACCTTGAACGTACCCCTCAAAGCCCATCCAACCAGTTAGACCATGCCTAACGTACCCTTCAAAGCCTATTCAGCCAAGACTTCATGACTAAATAACCACGTAACTTCATCGACCCTATCTGCCACTCTACGCCACACAGCTTCCATAAGCCAACATGTCATGTAACTGCCGTGAACAAGCAGCCCAATCTGCCCCCAAATTCACCAAAAAACCGAGAATAAATAACCCTAAAACTGATTGCAAAACAGCGAGGAAAGACGTTGAGTTGGTGAACCGAAAGAGTTGAAGATCATTCACCCTTCCAACGGACGTGTAACGCCCTTTCGTGAGACGACAAAAGAGGTTAGACCTGAGGGCACCCTTTTATTTATTATCTTTAGTTTATTTTATTTACTTTAGAAATATTATCGCATGAGAGTCGTTTGAGGCATGATGTGATTGTTGGATGAGCGGTATTGTGTTCCCTTTTGTGGTATATAGGATGGAAACCCGGACGTAAATTCCGTAGCCGAATCCGAATGGACGGTAGTGCGGTTTGTACTCGGGATATACAACGTCACGTACCACTTATGAGACACGTATTTCGTCTCATCCAAAATTGTGTTTGAGCATGTTGTAGTTCGTAGGTTATTTATTTGTTATTAAAGCAGATTTAGGTTGTTAGCATGTCATTTATCTTAAGCATGATTTAGTCGATTGAAAGTTATTTCTTTATGCATGATTAGGTTGTTTTCACATTAGGGATTTAATTTATATTCATGCTTAGATTCTTATTTATTTTCCGCATTAGATAATTGAGCATGTTTGTGTGATGATTGTATGTTATTGCGTGTTTGCCGTCATGATAACTTACTTTGAAGTATGTGAACTTAGATATAGGTTCCCATTGTTATTATTATGCATGCGGACTTAGGCGTAGATTACTCTTGAGCATGATTGTTGAATAGATTCGGTTAGTTTATTGCACAAATCATATCATCAAAAATGACATAAGTAAGGGACCATTCCGAACCCAACGGTTTGAGGTCTTCCCTTGCGAGGGGTGAGTGCGGCCTAAATCATTGTCCCGGTTCACACCGGATGGCGACTCCATGTTATTTCGTACTCCCAACTAGGCCGCGAGCCTAGATCAGCGTCGCCGGTTTCTGTGTCCCACAGTCTGAGACTGTGGGACACAGAAACTGGGCGACGCAGTTTCTTAGTCTTATCATGCATCAAGTCTGGTTTCGTTCGAACGCGTTCTCGAACGCTATACGAACGCGAACCTTCTTTTACCATTCGAACGCTACGCGAACGCGCACCCACTGAACTGAGTCCATTTTCATCAGATTTCATGCATAGTTTTCCTAGTAGCTATCCCTACGTATGATGAACCTGATTGCCCCTCTGTATTACGCAAGATTGTGTTGGTATCATTCATCTGTATTCCCCACATGTATGAGTACAATGTGTTTAACATATTACAATTCATATACCTATGTCATGATAACATTTGAGTATTATTTCTTGTGGTATATCGGATGGAAATCCAGACATAAATTCCGTAGCCGATTCTGAATGGAAGGTAGTACGGTCTGTACTTGGGATACAATTCCATGTACCACTTGGGAAGGTGCTCACATGTGTGCTTGTGTGGTTAGTATGGGTGCTTGTGTTTTCTTGAATATATATGCCAATGAAGTTGTATGTTCGTCGTTACTTTGATGTACTTTCAAGCATGCAATCTTAGATGTGAAATATATGTAAATTTAGGTGTAAGTTTTATTTTGTACATGTGAATTTAGAAGCACGATACTCTTGGAAATAAGTGTTACTTAAGCCTGATTAAATTATTACATAAATCCTTTCATTACAAGTGGCATAAGTATGGGACCATTCCGAACTCAACGGTTTGAGGTCTTCCCTTGCGAGGGGTGAGTGCGGCCTTAAATCTCATTTTCCCTGTTCACACCGGGTGGCGACTCCATTATTCTCCAGTTTAGTCCCCCGTGGCTACTCCGTACTCCCGACCAGGCCGCGAGCCCAGGACAGCATGCGTCATCCAGTTTCTGTGTTCCCACAGTCTGGCGACTCCACTGGGGATTGAGAATCGGCCCCGAAATAATATCTTGTAATGTTTGGATTTGTGCTTTAATTAACCGTGTCTATAGTGGGTTGAAGTGGTTTAGTTAAAGGCATTGTTAGCGAGAGCCTTCGTTACCGAGAGCCTTTGTCCGCACTCCCGTAAA
The DNA here is from genome assembly GCA_019454045.1 of Zanthoxylum bungeanum. NCBI lineage: Eukaryota > Viridiplantae > Streptophyta > Magnoliopsida > Sapindales > Rutaceae > Zanthoxylum > Zanthoxylum bungeanum. Next base: position 28,191 of record SKCR01047417.1, read on the forward strand.
CCCACATGTGAACCTTAGTCGTAGAACTAGTAGAAATTTTTTTTTTATATTGATGTTTTTGACCATCGTCATTTGGATCCAGTTGGACCTTTTGTCAAAAGATGTGAACTTGTTGGGCCATTTAAACTGGGACGTGTTTGTGTCCTTTGACAGTTGGGCCAAAAGCTTCTAAAATATCGATGGGCTATTTTATGTTTGGGCCTCTTATCATTTGAAGTTGTTTAGCCATGTTATCGCAAAGTGTAAACCTGTTGGGCCTTTTCAACTGGGACAAGTTTGCACCGCGCAATAGTATGATTGAATACTTTAAAATGATAATGGGCCAACTAGTGTAAAATATTTTAAATTAGCTTATATATTACATACATTGCACGTATCTCATGCATCTCATGCATACACACATCATGTTAACCCCATGTCTTAAAAGCCATCATAGATATCTGTGGGTTAGAGGAAGAAAAAAGGTTTGTCAATAGGAGTTTAGCAAACATGGATAGCGGGGAAAGGGAAATCGAGAAACAGAAAACCTTACGGCAAGGATAGAAAGACCATTGGGGGGACCTTCAAAAAAAAAAAAAAGAAAAAAAAGAGAGAAAAGAAAAAAAATGAAAAAAAAAAGAGAAAAAAAAAATGAAAAAAAAAAGAAAAAAAATTTGTTTGTTTTTAGTCCTTGATAGTTAGACATAAGTCCAATTATGAAATCGTTTGCTTTAGGATGAAATCTTAGAAACGATAAACTCTTGATGTGCTTTTATCTGATAGTTTGAGTGATTGATCTATGTTAGACTCGTAAGCACTTCACTATAGGTTCTTAGCGGTGAAAACCTGAGTAATTGGCAATGTGACTAGTTGAAGAAATTGTAGGTCGGTGAATGACCGTTTGCTTAGATGTCTATCTTGATTTGTTTATGTTATGATGTGTGGTACGATTGAAAATGAAAGAAAAGTCTCTAAAGAAAAGAATTGAACCACCTATAACCGATAAGCGTGAAGCTACCCATGGGCGAGTATTAGGACCACAATGAGGAGAAATGCTACCTTAAAGGGTAGGTGTGTTGAAAAAAAAAAGAAAAAAAAAAAAAGAAAAAAAAAGAAGTTCAAATTGAAAAGAGAAAAGAAAGAGACAAGAGAAAAAGAGAAAGAAAACCATACCACATTGAGCACAGAAAAGCAACTCTACAGGCATAATTGAGACATCTAGGTTGGTTTGACCCATCGATCCTGATTTTTGAAATGAAATCATTGAGTTAGCTTACCTGGGGATGAATCCGCAAAGGAACCTTTGCACACACACACTTTGAGTCTGGCTTAGATCATTTATTCAAAGACTTGGATTTGGGTTGCGTTGAATGTTTTGAAGGTTCTCTTGTTTCAATACTGGGCATTCTTTGAGGACGATAATATGTGTAGCTATTGGAAATATTTTGTAGCATGTAATATAATATGATGATATGGAAGGCCCCGCCATGTGGTTCATAATGACCAAGTGCAAACATTGGAGAGCAGAAAGCTACATCAAGACTGGGGGCGACCGGTCTACCACCTCGCAAATAAGGGCATAACGGGAACTTAAGCCATGAGACAAAAGAAAACTGAGCAATCATCAACAGAAAGAGACTGTAAGCATGCCAGGGGACGACCAAAGGCAGTTATAGGCGAAGAAGCACCGAGGAGCACAAGGAAGGCCTAACCCATCGGAATAGGAAACGCATTCATGCATACATGCATACACACGTCATAGACATGCAATCTTTGTCTTGTTTTGTATTCACAGGTTTCAAAGAAGAAAAAGAGAAAGCGGCAAAGACAAGCCAACCAGAATCAGAAACATATGAGTTGTAGTTTTGGGGATGAGTCCCAGGGTCGAGGCCCATATCAGCAGAGTTTTGGAATAAATCCGGGAAGGAATCCTAGGGTCGAGGCCCACTTCAGCATCAGTTTTGGGGATAAGTCCTAGGGTTGAGGCCCATTGCATCACAAGCTAAGAATGGCAATCCGAGAATGGAGCAGGGTTCAAGAATGAACAAGCCAAGAATGGCAATCCAAGAAATGGAGCAAAGTTCGAATGAACAAGCCAAGAATGGCAATCCGAGAATGGAGCAAAGTTCGAGAATGAACAAGCCAAGAATGGCAATCCGAGAATGGAGCAGAGTTCGAGAATGAACAAGCCAATAATGGAAATCCAAGACTGGAGCAAGGTTCGGGAATGAACAAGCCGGGAATGGCACTCCGAGAATGGAACACAGTTCGGGAATGAACTAGCTGGGATTGGCACTCTGGGGGCAAAGCCCACACCTTTATCAGAATAAGTCTTGCCGGGTATGTCACTCTGGGGGCAAAGCCTACATTAGCATCAATAGCAGTCTTGCCGGGTGTGACACTCTGGATGCGAGGCCCACATTATTATCAGTTCAGTTTTGCCAGGTACGGCACTCCAGGTATGGAGACATCAGTTCTGTTTTACCAGGCTCGACACTCCGGGTATGGGGACATCAGTACAGTTTTGCCAGGTATGACACTACGGGTATTGAGACATCAGTATAGTTTTGCCAGGTACGACACTCCGGGTATGGAGACATTAGTTCAGTTTTGCCAGGTACGACACTACGGGTATGGAGATATCATGTCAGTTTTGCCAGGTACGGCGCTCCGGGTATGGAAACATCAGATCAGTTTGCCAGGTACGGCACTCCAGGTATGGAGATATCAGATCAGTCAGGTACGACACTCCGAGTATGAAGACATCAGATCAGTTCTGCCAGATATAGCATTCTGGGGGCGAGGCCCACATAGCATCAGATCAGTTTCTACCGGGTATGGTATTATGGGGGGAAGGCCCACATAGCATCAGATCAGTTCTGCCAGGTATGGCATTCTAGGGGCAAGGCCAACATAGCATCAGATCAGTTTCTATCGGGTATGGCATTTTGGGGGGAAGGCTCACATAGCATCAGATCAGTTTCGACGGCTATGGCACTCCGGGTATGGAGACACTTCATCATTTTGAGGGCGAGGTCCCTATTGTCAGCGGTATTGGGATGCGTCTCAAGGTCGAGGTGCCCTCGTTGTCGGTTGTAGTTCCGGGATGCGTCCTAGGGTCGAGGACCCACTACATCATCAGTTTGAGGGAGAGGCCCACTTTGTGAGCAGTATTGGGTCGAGGTGCTCAGGGTCGAGGTGCCCCCGTTCTCGGTTGCAGTTATTGGGATGCGTCCCAAGGTCGAGGCCCACTGCATCTTTGGTTTTTGGGATGCGTCCTAGGGTCGAGGCCCCCGTTGTCGGTTGCAGTTATTAGGATGCGTCCCAGGATCGAGGTCCACTGCATCATCACCTCAGTTCGAAGCAACAGGCGAGTCAGGTGGCAGCTGACGAGCCAGGTAAATAAAAATGCATTGCATAACTTTGATAGGATTGTCACTGTTACACATTACACAAGTCCCATCAAAGTGGGGGCGACTGTAGACACTCCATTTTTACATATAAGTCCCAATGATGAGTCTCGTATGGAGACACTACCACTTTGATTGTGAAAGCCGCGGGAAACGGACGTCGGAAGGGTAAAGTTGGAAATTGATATTTTGGTCGGATTTAACTTGCTTGTTTCGCTTCGGGTTCGCTTGTTGGACCTCTATTTTAAAACACACCAAACCTATTAAATCACATCTCACAAATTAAATAATTAAAACATTTAAAATATATGTCACAAATTAAATTGAATTAAGAATAATTAAAATTAAATTAGATAACTAATTGAAATTAAACTAAACCAAATTAAAATCCATTTAAACTAAATCAAATTAATTCCAATTTAAATTAAATTAAAACAAATTAAATTTAAATTAAATTAAAACTAATATCAAAATTAAATATATATTTTCCTAAAACAAATAAACCACTCACCAAATTTAAATAAATTCCCCAATAAACCACTTTGATTTTGCCCTACCCTCTCACTATAAAAATAACACAAACTAAACCCTAAGGCTGGCTGGCCTATCTCTCTCACACGGCACAAAAACAAAAAAAACTATAACAAGAACAACTCTCCGCTCTCTTTCTGACACTCTCGGCAGTAATGCAAAAACCCTAGCTCTCCTCTCTCTTTCACACAAAACTCTCGGCAGCCATAAAAAAACAACAAACTCAGCCAACTCTTCAGAAATCAGACACCCACACCGACTCCACCCGACGGCACAAACAACAAACAAAGAATAACCCTAAACCCATTCACGGCCTTCCCCCCCTCCTCTCTCCTGACGCTCCATCCCCACTCCTCACGACACCAACAAAAAAAATAACAAGAAGTTTTCATCTCATCCTCTCATTCACTCTTAAACGGCACATCCCTCTCTCTCAAAATCGTAAAAAAACCCTTCACGTAGAGACCCTTCACGGACATCAAATCTTCGCCAAACACAGCTCGGGAACAACCACTCTCAGCCTCCACTAGAAAAATCCATAAACGCAACCCTTCCCTCAACTTGGCTATCAACCTCACGACTCATCACATAAAAAACTCTACTGGACACGGTATCAAAAACGCACACAAAGTAGTCCCAAAAGTCAGCAATTAACGAGAACCCTAGACACCTCTTTGGAAGCCACACAACAAACACCGACACAGCCAACATCAATTGAAGACAAGAGCCACCTGGACGCAGCCAAACCCCACCAACACGTCCCACAAAACCCTTTAAACCACCTGTCTTCATGCCCATTTAAACAAGTCCAGTAGACTGCCTCCATCTTTTTCCCCTAGCATCTCTCTCCTCTCGGAACTGCAACAAAGACACATCATCACGCACAAGCGCTCACCCTTCACGCTGCCTAAGGCCCTTGCCACCTGCCTATTAGCCTCACAGCAGCACTTCGCCCCACTAACCAACGCACCCACGTCAACCATTAAACAACACACCACCTGCCCCTTGAAGCCAAATCAACGTCAAAGTTGACCATCTCTCCACGCTAGATAGCCCATTCAACAAAGACAACTTCAGCCACGCATACTACCCCAAACCCCACGCTCACACACCTCGCCACATAACCATAAAACGCCACACAGCCCACTCACAACCTGCACTTTGACAAACACCACTTGCCCCACTCATTAACTCTCAATCCACGCTCACACACCTGCTCGGCCAGTTCTCACTTCACGTAAAAGCCCTTGCGAACCCTGCCACTCAATAAGCCTTAAACTGCCGCATCTTACACACCCATAATGGCCCAGAAACACACCCAGAAACTGACCTAAGACTACATCAAAAACTGCCCAAAACTGCCAGTAAAACTGCCCAAAACAGTCCAGAAACTGCTAAAAACAGTCCAGAAAAACTGCATCTTTACCACCGAAAACCAAGACCCCAAACAACAACGAAACAGAGTAAAAATAGCAGCCCGAGCAGTAAAACAGCGAGGAAAGACGTTGAGTTAGTGAACCAAAAGAGTTGCGGATCATTCACCCATCCAACGGACGTGTAACGCCCTTTCGTGAGACGACAAAAGAGGTTAGTCCTGAGGGCACCCTTTTATTTATTATCCTTTATTTTTATTTATTTTATTACTTTATTTCGCATGAGTATTGTGAATTGGTGCATGATGTGATTTCCGGGTGAACGGAATATGTGTTCTCTCTTGTAAATTCCGTAAAGAAAACGATTTCGGATGGAAACCCGGACGTAAATTCCGTAGCCGAATCCGAATGGACGATATTGCGGTTTTCACTCGGGATACAATGCCACGTATCACTTGAGATACACACCTATTTCGTTTCGTCCAATATTGTGTTTGAGCATGATTAGTCGTTGGGATGTTATTTATTTAAGTCGTTGGTATGTTGTCTATTTCTAAGCATGATTTAGTTACAGTATATTGTTTCTTTATGTATGATTTAGTTACTTTCTTTCGCATTCATAATTTAATTTATGTTTACGTTTAGGTTGTTATTTATTTTTCTTGTTTGATAATTCAACAAGCTTATGAGATTATTGTGTGTTATCTTCCTAATTGCATCCTAATTACATAAATCCTTTCATTACAAGTGGCATAAGTAAGGGACCATTCCGAACCCAACGGTTTGAGGTCTTCCCTTGCGAGGGGTGAGTGCGGCCTTAAATCTCATTTTCCCGGTTCACACCGGGTGGCGACTCCATTATTCTCCAGTTTAGTCCCCCGTGGCTACTCCGTACTCCCGACCAGGCCGCGAGCCCAGGACAGCATGCGTCATCCAGTTTCTGTGTTCCCACAGTCTGGCGACTCCACTGGGGATTGAGAATCGGCCCCGAAATAATGTCTTGTAATGTTTGGATTTGTGCTTTAATTAACCGTGTCTATAGTGGGTTGAAGTGGTTTAGTTAAAGGCATTGTCAGTGAGAGCCTTCGTTACCGAGAGCCTTTGTCCGCACTCCCGTAAACCCACATGTGAACCTTAGTCGTATAACTATTAGAAATTTTTTTTTTTATATTGATGTTTTGGACCATCGTCATTTGGATCCAGTTGGACCTTTTGTCAAAAGATGTGAACTTGTTGGGCCATTTAAATTGGGACGTGTTTGTGTCCATTGACAGTTGGGCCAAAAGCTTCTAAATATCGATGGGCTATTTTATGTTTGGGCCTCTTATCATTTGAAGTTGTTTAGCTATGTTATCGCAAAGTGTAAACCTGTTGGGCCTTTTCAACTGGGACAAGTTTGCACCGCGCAATAGTATGATTGAATACTTTAAAATGATAATGGGCCAACTAGTGTAAAATATTTTAAATGAACTTATATATTACATACATTGCACGTATCTCATGCATCTCATGCATACACGCATCATGTTAACCCCATGTCTTAAAAGCCATCATAGATATCTGTTGGGTTAGAGGAAGAAAAAAGGCTTGTCAATAGGAGTTTAGCAAACATGGATAGCGGGGAAAAGGAAATCGAGAAACAGAAAACCTTACGGCAAGGATAGAAAGACCATTGGGGGGGACCTTCAAAAAAAAGAGAAAAAAAAGAGAGAAGAAAAAAAGAAAAAAAAAGAGAAAAAAAAAAGAAAAAAAAAAGAAAAAATTTGTTTTTTTTAGTCTTTGATAGTTAGACATAAGTCCAATTATGAAATCGTTTGCTTTAGGATGAAATCTTAGAAACGATAAACTCTTGATGTGCTTTTATCTGACTTTTGAGTGATTGATCTATGTTAGACTCGTAAGCACTTCACTATAGGTTCTTAGCGGTGAAAACCTGAGTAATTGGCAATGTGACTAGTTGAAGAAATTGTAGGTCGGTGAATGACCGTTTGCTTAGATGTCTATCTTGATTTGTTTATGTTATGATGTATGGTACGATTGAAATTGAAAGAAAAGTCTCTAAAGAAAAGAATTGAACCACCTATAACCGATAAGCGTGAAGCTACCCATGGGCGAGTATTAGGACCACAATGAGGAGAAATGCTACCTTAAAGGGTAGGTGTGTTGAAAAAAAAAAGAAAAGAAAAAAAAAAGAAAAAAAGAAGAAGTTCAAAATGAAAAGAGAAAAGAAAGAGACAAGAGAAAAAGAGAAAGAAAACCATACCACATTTAGCACAGAAAAGCAACTGCAGGCATAATTGAGACATCTATGTTGGTTTGACCCATCGATCCTGATTTTTGAAATGAAATCATTGAGTTAGCTTACCTGGGGATGAATCCGCAAAGGAACCTTTGCACACACACACTTTGAGCCTGGCTTAGATCATTTATTCAAAGACTTGGATTTGGGTTGCGTTGAATGTTTTGAAGGTTCTCTGGTTTCAATACTGGGCATTCTTTGAGGACGATAATATGTGTAGCTATTGGAAATATTTTGTAGCATGTAATATAATATGATGATATGGAAGGCCCCGCCATGTGGTTCATCTTGACCAAGTGCAAACATTGGAGAGCAGAAAGCTACATCAAGACTGGGGGCGACCGGTCTACCACCTCGCAAATAAGGGCATAACGGGAACTTAAGCCATGAGACAAAAGAAAACTGAGAAATCATCAACAGAAAGAGACTGTAAGCATGCCCAGGGGACGACGAAAGGCAGTTATAGGCGAAGAAGCACCGAGGACACAAGGAAGGCCTAACCCATCAGAATAGGAAACGCATTCATGCATACATGCATACACGTCATATACATGCAATCTTTGTCTTGTTTTGTATTCACAGGTTTCAAAGAAGAAAAGAGAAAGCGGCAAAGACAAGCCAACCAGAATCAGAAACATATGAGTTGTAGTTTTGGGGATGAGTCCCAGGGTCGAGGCCCATATCAGCAGAGTTTTGGAATAAATCCGGGAAGGAATCCTAGGGTCGAGGCCCACTTCAGCATCAGTTTTGGGGACAAGTCCTAGGGTTGAGGCCCATTGCATCACAAGCTAAGAATGGCAATCCGAGAATGGAGCAGGGTTCAAGAATGAACAAGCCAAGAATGGCAATCCAAGAAATGGAGCAAAGTTCGAATGAACAAGCCAAGAATGGCAATCCGAGAATCGATCAAAGTTCGAGAATGAACAAGCCAAGAATGGCAATCCGAGAATGGAGCAGAGTTCGAGAATGAACAAGACAAGAATGGAAATCCAAGAATGGAGCAAGGTTCGGGAATGAACAAGCCGGAATGGCACTCCGAGAATGGAACACAGTTCGGGAATGAACTAGCTGGGATTGGCACTCTAAGGGCAAAGCCCACACCTTTATCAGAATAAGTCTTGCCGGGTATGTCACTCTAGGGGCGAAGCCTACATTAGCATCATATAGCAGTCTTGCCGGGTATGACACTCTGGATGCGAGGCCCACATTATTATCAGTTTAGTTTTGCCAGGTACGGCACTCCGGGTATGGAGACATCAGTTCAGTTTTACCAGGCACGACACTCCGGGTATGGGGACATCAGTACAGTTTTGCCAGGTATGACACTACGGGTATGGAGACATCAGTATAGTTTTTCCAGGTACGACACTCCGGGTATGGAGACATTAGTTCAGTTTTGCCAGGTACGACACTACGGGTATGGAGATATCATGTCAGTTTTGCCAAGTACGGCGCTCCGGGAATGGAAACATCAGATCAGTTTGCCATGTACGGCACTCCAGGTATGGAGATATCAGATCAGTCAGGTACGACACTCCGAGTATGAAGACATCAGATCAGTTCTGCCAGATATAGCATTCTGGGGGCGAGGCCCACATAGCATCATATCAGTTTCCACCGGGTATGGTATTCTGGGGGGAAGGCCTACATAGCATCAGATCAGTTTCTACCGGGTATGGCATTCTAAGGGCAAGGCCAACATAGCATCAAATCAGTTTCTACCGGGTATGGCATTCTGGGGGGAAGGCCCACATAGCATCAGATCAATTTCGCCGGGTATGGAGACACTTCATCATTTTGAGGGCGAGGTCCCTATTGTCAGCGGTATTAGGATGCGTCCCAAGGTCGAGGTGCCCCCGTTGTCGGTTGTAGTTCCGGGATGCGTCCTAGGGTCGAGGACCCACTACATCATCAGTTTGAGGGAGAGGCCCACTTTGTGAGCAGTATTTGGTCGAGGTGCTCAGGGTCGAGGTGCCCCCGTTGTCGGTTGCAGTTATTGGGATACGTCCCAAGGTCGAGGCCCACTGCATCTTTGGTTTTTGGGATGCGTCCCAGGGTCGAGGCCCCCGTTGTCGGTTGCAGTTATTAGGATGCGTCCCAGGATCGAGGTCCACTGCATCATCACCTCAGTTCGAAGCAACAGGCGAGTCAGGTGGCAGCTGACGAGCCAGGTAAGTAAAAATGCATTGCATAACTTTGATAGGATTGTCACTGTTACACATTACACAAGTCCCATCAAAGTGGGGGCGACTGTAGACACTGCATTTTTACATATAAGTCCCGATGATGAGTCTCGTATGGAGACACTACCTCTTTGATTGTGAAAGCCGCGGGAACGGACGTCGGAAGGGTAAAGTTGGAAATTGATATTTTGGTCGGATTTAACTTGCTTGTTTCGCTTCGGGTTCGCTTTTTGGACCTCTATTTTAAAACACCCAAACCCATTAAATCACATCTCACAAATTAAATAATTAAAACATTTAAAATATATGTCACAAATTAAATTGAATTAAGAATAATTAAAATTAACTTAAATAACTAAATTGAAATTAAACTAAACCAAATTAAAATCCATTTAAACTAAATCAAATTAATTCCAATTTAAATTAAATTAAAACAAATTAAATTTAAATTAAATTAAAACTAATATCAAAATTAAATATATATTTTCCTAAAACAAATAAACCACTCACCAAATTTAAATAAATTCCCCAATAAACCACTTTGATTTTGCCCTACCCCCCTCTCACTATAAAATAACACAAACTAAACCCTAAGGCTGGCTGGCCTATCTCTCTCACACGGCACAAAAAACAAAAAAACTATAACAAGACCAACTCTCCGCTCTCTTTCTGACACTCTCGGCTCGCAGTAATGCAAAAACCCTAGCTCTCCTCTCTCTTTCACACAAAACTCTCGGCAGCCATAAAAAAAAACAAACTCAGCCAACTCTTCAGAAATCAGACTCCCACACCGACTCCACCCGACGGCAAAAACAAAAACAAAGAATAACCCTAAACCCATTCACGGCCTTCCCCCCCTCCTCTCTCCTGACGCTCCCTCCCCACTCCTCACGACACCAACAAAAAAAATAACAAGAAGTTTTCATCTCATCCTCTCATTCACTCTTAAACGGCACATCCCTCTCTCTCAAAATCGTAAAAAAAAAACCCTTCACGCAGAGACCCTTCACGGACATCAAATCTTCGCCAAACACAGCTAGGGAACAACCACTCGCAGCCTCCACTAGAAAAATACATACACGCAACCCTTCCCTCAACTTGGCTATCAACCTCACGGCTCATCACATGAAAAACTCTATTGGACACGGTATCAAAAACGCACACAAAGTAGTCCCAAAAGTCAGCAATTAACGAGAACCCTAGACACCTCTTTGGAAGCCACACAACAAACACCGACACAGCCAACATCAATTGAAGACAAGAGCCACCTGGACGCAGCCAAACCCCCACCAACACGTCCCACAAAACCCTTTAAACCACCTGTCTTCACGCCCCTTTAAACAAGTCCAGTAGACTGCCTCCATCTTTTTCCCCTAGCATCTCTCTCCTCTCGGAACTGCAACAAAGACACATCATCACTCACAAGCGCTCAACCTTCATGCTGCCTAAGGCCCTTGCCACTTGCCTATTAGCCTCACAGCAGCACTTCGCCCCACTAACCAACGCACACACGTAAACCATTAAACAACACACCACCTACCCCTTTGAAGCCAAATCAACGTCAAAGTTGACCATCTCTCCACGCCACATAGCCCATTCAACAAAGACAACTTCAGCCACGCATACTGCCCCAAAACCCACGCTCACACACCTCGCCACCTAACCATAAAACGCCACACAGCCCACTCACAACCTGCACTTTGACAAACACCACTTACCCCACTCATTTACTCTCAATCCACGCTCACACACCTGCTCGGCCAGTCCACACTTCACGTAACAGCCCTTGCGAACCCTGCCACTCAATAAGCCTTTAACTGCCGCATCTTACACACCCAAAAATGGCCCAGAAAACACACCTAGAAACTGACCTAAGACTACATCAAAAACTGCCCAAAATTGCCAGTAAAACTGCCCAAAACAGTCCCAGAAACTGCTAAAAACAGTCCAGAAAAACTGCATCTTTACCACCGAAAACCAAGACCCCAAACAATAGTGAAACAGAGTAAAAACAGCAGCCCGAGCAGTAAAACAGCGAGGAAAGACGTTGAGTTAGTGAACCAAAAGAGTTGCGGATCATTCACCCTTCCAACGGACGTGTAACGCCCTTTCGTGAGACGACAAAGGAGGTTAGTCCTGAGGGCACCCTTTTATTTATTATCCTTTATTTTTAGTTATTTTATTACTTTATTTCGCATGAGTATTGTGAATTGGTGCATGATGTGATTTTCGGGTGAACGGAATATGTGTTCTCTCTTGTGGTATATCGGATGGAAACCCGGACGTAAATTCCGTAGCCGAATCCGAATGGACGATATTGCGGTTTGCACTCGGGATACAATGCCACGTATCACTTGAGAGACACACCTATTTCGTTTCGTCCAATATTGTGTTTGAGCATGATTAGTCGTTGGGATGTTATTTATTTAAGTCGTTGGTATGTTGTCTATTTCTAAGCATGATTAGTTATAGTATATTGTTTCTTTATCCATGATTTAGTTACTTTCTTTCGCATTCAGAATTTAATTTATGTTTACGTTTAGGTTGTTATTTATTTTTCGTGTTTGAAATTCAACAAGCTTATGAGATTATTGTGTGTTATCGTATGCTTGTCGTTATATGACTTACTTTTAAAGCATGATGACTTAGACATATGATTTATTTTTATGAATGCGAACTAAATTTAGGTTATTCTTGGACATGTGTGTTGTGTAGACTTAGTTAAATTATTGCACAAATTCGTTCATTACAAGTGGCATAAGTAAGGGACCATTTCGAACCCAACGGTTTGAGGTCTTCCCTTGCAAGGGGTGAGTGCGGCCTTAAATCTTTGTCCCGGTTCACACCGAGTGGCGACTCCATGTTTTTCGTACTCCCAACTAGTGTAAAAATTCTTAAATGGGCTTATATATTACATACATTGCATGTATCTCATGCATCTCATGCATACACGCATCATGTTAACCCCGTGTCTTTAAAGCCATCATAGATATCTATTGGGTTAGAGAAGAAAAAAAGGTTTGTCAAGAGGAGTTTAGCAAACATGGATAGCGGGGAAAGGAAATTGAGAAACAGAAAAC
>SKCR01047418.1:0-40658 GCA_019454045.1 Zanthoxylum bungeanum
CACATGGCCTCACATAATGAATACATACCCTGATATCGTGACTTTATTGACTGCAGACAGAGTCCATCTTCTCTAAAAAAAAATTCATCTGCATGCATGAAATCCTACAACACCAATTTGAAAATGGATGAGTAAGTCGTATGAATGACCTAATGAGTGAACACTGAAATTAAACGTATAACGACGTGAAGTTGCATATATAAATGAAATTACTTCAAACCTGGTTCGTGAAGCAAAAGTAATCGAGTACTTTGAACTGTAAATTGTATTTATGCTTAAAATTGTGACATAAACTAAACATTTATAACATAACTTGAGAATTGATTCATGAAAACGTGATTATAATCCGTAAGCATAAAAATGAAAATAAACATGTCATGAACCAGATACTATGGCATGAACTAGAAATGTCAACATGAACTGGAAACGTCATTATGAACTAATAACTATATACTGTAAGGAACCTAGGACACTATTATCTCCACATTGGCATGAAATTGTCCACTTTGGGCCTAAGCCCTCACGGATTTGCTCTTGGGTTATACCCAAAAGGCCTCATACCAATGAAGATACATGTCCATCCCTATATGCCCATGATATTCCCCATTTCTAACCAATGTGGGACTTTGTGACTTTATTTGTACACCCAACAATCTTCCCCTCAAACAAATGACCACCGAGCCTCCCCTCAAACGATCATTCATTCGTCCACTCTAGCCCAGGACAACTCATCTTCACCGTGTTGGGATTAGGACACGTCTATGAAGACCGGAGCACACCGCCTATCTAACCGAACACATTCACGGATCACGATCGGGGCTCACCACCTTTTTGTTCTGTATTCCGAGGATTCATCCACATGGCTAACTCCGGGGAATGGCTCTTATACCACTTGTAAGGAACCTAGGACATCACTATCTCCACATTGGTATAAAATTGTCTACTTTGGGCCTAAGCCCTCTTGGATTTGCTCTTAGGTTATACCCAAAAGGCCTCATATCAATGAAGATACATGTCCATCCTTATATGCTCATGATCTTCCCCATTTCTAACCAATGTGAGACTTTGAGACTTTGTTTGCACACCCAACATAGACATGACTGCAAATTGAAATCATGACTTAAAAACTATAATGTGAAAATGTGCACTAAAATCTATAAAGATGTCTTGAAATCTGTAGGCATGAATCGTAAATCATTTATTGAACACGAAAATTATAAACATGGTGTAGACATCGTATTTTTATGCATAGCCCGATGATGAGTCTTTTATGAGAACACTCTCGAAAATTGAGAAAGTTGTAAGGTTTGATGTTGGAATGCAAAGAAACTACAAAAAGTCCAAAAGAAGCGGCCAAATTCAAGATGAATGTCATATACATCCGACCGGATTCATAAACCAAATTAGATCGGACGTCATTTATGTTCGAACGAATATAAAACAATCATATCCGGCCGGATATGTCTAAGTCTAGTCGGACATGCGCCAATTTTCTGCTTTGTAGAAGGAACAATCTTTTTCCTTCTTTACCAATTTCCATAAATCCAATTCCTTTTCAATCTTAATCAATTTCCTTAACAAATGAGATTTTTTCCTTATTAGACAAACCCTACACACTATAAAAAAAAAGCATCATAGCACACGACTTAAGGGACTTCTCAGAACAAAAAAAACAGAAACACAAACTTTAAATTTCCATCCCTAGCAAGAGATCTAGCAACCAACTCAGACTTTTAGTAGTGTTATCAGAGCTGAACTACACTTAAGACCTAAGGACTCATTAAATCTTAAAACTCCACATTTTATTTATTGTTATTCTGACGTAGTATATCCGATTGGACATGCGATTGTCATACAGAAACTCTGGTCGTACAATCGGCTATATATGTCGGCGTATATTTGCTTCCTTGTGGTATATAAGATAAAAACTCAGACGTAAAGTCCATAGCCGACTCCGAATGGACAGTAGTATGGTCTGCACTTGGGATACAACTTCACATACCACTTGGAAGTAGCTACATATGTCTTGTTCACTGTTATTTTTTATCATTATTATTATTTTGTGATTGTTTTATCGTTATAGTTTCATTATTATTTTTACCATGCATGATCCTTATTGTACTTTATGGTTACTGGTTTCAAGTATGTCATACCCATGTTATTTGTTTCCATGCATGACTTTGAGTTTCTATCATACACAGTACATCCGGCCAGACTTCCAACAAGTCTAGCCGTACATTAATATAAATCAAGGTAAAAAAATTTGTCACGCCAAGCTTCAGAAAGATATGTTTAATTCACTTTTTATTATTGCTTTGATAATTTCTGGACACTTTTTAATTTTATAATTTTTTCTTTCTCGTTCTTTCTATTATAATTGTACTGTATATGTTATATAAATTGTTGTTGTGTGATACTGCGTTATAAGTTATGTGGATAATTTTTTGAACTTTGATATTATACTGGCATTAGTAAGAGATTATTTCGAACCTAAACGAATTTAAGGTTGGACTTTGCTAGGGGTGTAGTGCAACCTTAAATCATTATCAGTGTCTTACACTGGGTGGTGACTCCATTATTCTCCGGTTGGTTCCCCGCATACTAATTCATACTTTCTACGAGCTGCGAGCTCAACAGTGCCGTGGTCTCCGATGTTATGAGCATAGTAGGAAATCATATTTCACTCATACATATGGCTGAAAAATAATTTGTCATGACAATCTCACCAATATTGTTACATGTGGGCATGAAACATATTTAGCGGGACCTAGCATCACGTAAGCAGAAGAACACAAACATGAATATGCCTAAGACGGTCACTGAAAAACTATTACGCCTACTGAGTTGAGCATACATGGGATAGCTATACATGAGGGGATGACACTCTACTGGTGGTTTGAAAACATTTTATTTTTACTAGTTCTTGTAAATCATATACAGGAAAACGTAAGTTTTTACTCATGAAAATCATATTTGAAAACTTGAAACATGATCTGTAAATCGTGAAACATGAAAACATAATAACAATTAGCATGTAAGGACATAAATTATGACCTGGCTCGAAAACTGCGACCATGACACTTGAACACATCAATCGGCGAATAGAACTTGAATCAGAGTAATATGAATCATAATCTGAGAACTTAAACCGAGATCAATAGAAATCATATTTCATAAAAACGTGAGCTGAAGACATAACACATAGAAGTATGTAAATCATGAACATAATATATGGGAAATGTGACGATAAATTCGTAAACATAACATGCAGAAAATATAAGAATCGTTAACTGAAAATGAAATGATGATTAGAAAATCCATATTCATGACTTTTAAACTGTGAACATAACTTGAAAACATAAATATGAATCAAAAACATAATCATGACTGTAAACTCAAAAATATAAGCTCCAAACATGACTGTACATGAAACTTGAACTGTAACCATAAGCGGTAACTATGAACATAAAGTAAACGTAGTCATGAAAATAATAACGTGAAGATAAAATATAAACATGAACCGAAAGCCATATACATGTCTTGAAAACTGAAACACGACTTGAAACTAAACATATAAACATGAACTGAAAATTGTAACTATACACATGAACTATAATCATGAATCTGATAACATGACTCAGTTGTACAATATAAACCGTCAACATGTCTATAAACTGAAAACTTGTAAACATGTCACACAAGCTGAAGACATAAACTATAAACTTGTAACATAAAAACGTAAACTATGAATATGTAAACATGACACGTGCAATGACAACTTGAATTGAGAACATCGACATGACTTAAAAACGTCAACATGACTTGAAAACGTCAACATGACTTGAAACTGTTGACATGACTTAAATTGTACACATAATAATATGATTGCAAACTGTAACCATGACTTGAAATGGCAACATATAAACATGAATTGAAAATCATAATTGTATACATAAACTGCAGACTGAAAACATAAATTGGATGACTGTACACATGGATTGAAACATAAATACCATGAATTAAAAAGCGGAACCATAAACTGATATGTGTATTGGTTTATACATACAAGCTCGTACGAAATTCATACCTATTTTAAATTAGGTATGAGATGACCCGTCCGAAAGGATTCCTTAACCAGTACTTCTAAAATGAGAACACACAAACTGAAAACATAAATAATAATCATGTGATGTGTTAGTGAAAACTGAAAACGTAAATAGAAATTATATATTTATGACTTGTGAAAGCATAAGATGAAAATGTGCATACTTATCTCGTGAAAACATGTTTCATAAACATATATGCATGAACTACAAACTTGTAAAATATAAATTATAAACACGAACATAACTTGCAAAACATGAGACGTAATTTATATATATCATAAATCGTGTTTCATACATCATAACACATACGACATAAATAAAGTACATCATAATATAAATAACATGAAACATAAGTATGAAATCATTCACTCATATAACCGACGTTCTAATGTCCGTGTGTTCGAATGAAATCGAAAGAATCCTCATTCGTGGAATCTATCATGTGTCCAAGTACGGTCATCATACTTGAACATTACAATCCTTAGCATGCACGTGAATGTTATGTGTAATTACACTGACAAGGAAATCCCAAACGTTTCTTAGCATGTTGCGTGCAATATGGAACAAATACAAAATAATTCCGGAAACGGGCATTGTATTGCGACGCCAACCCGACAGTCGATTTCAACACCCAATAACAACACAAAAAGAATAGCTTGCAACGAAACCCCCAATTCACATACCCAACAATATGAAACCCCAAATCATGCTTTACAAACTACAATCTCAACAACAATAACATGAACTTAGCTTATTATAAGCCTATAACATGAAAATCAAACCTCAAATCAACAACTACATAACAAGAAAAAATACCCAAATTCTAGGGCTTTATGACTTAGCTTAATCCATGCATAGATCATGTCAATAATCTATCGTCTAAGCATGACTAACTTATTAACTAACCAAAATCATGAAAAATGGGTGTGTATCATACATGGGTTTCTCCTAAGCTTGAGAGATTCATGGTAAAATGCAAAACAAATGCTAAAATGGAAAATGAGGAACTTACTTGCTTCAATGGATGTTTGAAATGTATGAGAATCAAGCTTTTGGCTTGATTTTAGGGCAAAAATGGTGGGGGAGCCGAGAGGGAGAAAGAGAAAACGAAGAAGAAAATGAAAGGAAAAAGGAATGGGAATGGGTTATATATAAATCCAGACTTGACCGGTATGCCGATATCGATATCGGTATGTCGGTTCTAGAAGCCCATTTCGAAGGTCAAAGAATACACAGTGATCTATTTAATGACCGATATGATGGAATGCCGATTCCAAAATGCATATCACGATACAGGGTCATCACTATGTCAGTTCCAATGGCTATGTCGAAGTTTCTCGACCACCGATATGCGGGTATGGTGACCATTATACTAATCTCATGGCACAAATAAAGGTAAAAATGATTCTAAATGCTCATGATCTTGAAGTGAGGTGTTACAGAATCATTATTTAATAATATTTAGTTTATATTATACAGGTCAAACATGACATATCCTTTCAACCAAGGAGAACGTTGCATGAAATTATTGAATTCATCTAATATACAATAACCAATATATATATATAAGAAAAAAAAAGTTGCATTTTTTGCAAGGACTTGGCCTTCTAGCACGGTAACCCCAGCCACTAGGCTTGACTTCTTCAAAAAAAAATTTCTTGTACCCACCGAGAAGGCATCATGCTAATTAAGGGTGTCATCAAGTACTGGGGAGTGGGGACTAGTGTCTAGGGAGGGGAGCACTGTACCGACCATGGATTTATACAATAAATGTGTTAGATTATGTCTCTATTTGACAAAACATGAAAAGTAGGGTGCTTATTTGATAAAATACCGAATCAAACATTGTTCTTGTAGACCTTGAAACGTTTGACCAGGACAATTCAAACAAAATTTCTCTGCATTTCCAATTTCATTTCTGTTAAATAAAGTCTTCTTCCTTTTGATTTTGACCCCTCTCCTCATTGAACAGGGAAGAAGATAAAAATGGAGAGCGTATTAGCAGCGTGGCAAGTGGCGACCTTATGTGGGATTGTGTCATGGATTATGATATCTTCATGTCTGAATGTGACCCAAAAGCTTAGATCTTTGATGCAGCCTTGGGTGACTCACCATGTCATCACTGGCACACCTTTCATTCTCCAGATCCAGGTCCCAATAATCTTTTCACCAAATTGAACAATACCCAGATTTCAGATTTTGATTTTGATTTTGATTTTGATGACTTAAATGGAGTTTTGTTTTAGTGGGTTTGTGCAGAATTACCAGAATAAATACTTGGATGCTTTGTTTTCTGGCTTGTCTTGTGCTGTTTCAGTGCCATTTTACACTGCTTTTTTGCCTTTTCTGTTCTGGGTATGTCTTTTTGGCCTTTATTTGTGCTAATGCTTGATTTATGTTCATGTTATGAATGTAAAAAATTGCTTTTTTGGGTCTATATTGTAGAGTGGACATGGAAAATTGGCTAGGCAGATGACTCTTTTGATGGCCTTTTGTGATTTTACAGGGAACACTATAAAGGTATTAATTATTTGTTGCTTGATGTTTACAGTTTTTTTTATTTTGTTTGTAAGGTTGAAATTGAAGTCTTGAAGCAAGTTCTTTTGTTCTTGTTTGGTGTCGTGTTTTATGTAGGATACCATATCGGCTCCTAGACCAAGTTGCCCTCCTGTGAGGAGAGTAACTGCCACAACGGATGAGAAAGAAAATGCGCTGGAATATGGATTGCCTTCTTCTCACACTCTTAACACAGTTTGCTTATCAGGGTATTCATGACTCCATCTCGTCTTGGGTTGTTGCTTCTTTTTCTGTAGGTTATGTACAGAAATTTAGTTTGCGGTGTAGTGATTGTATTGCTGGAGGAAAGAAATATTTATTCAATCTGGTTTCAGAATATGTTAAAAGAAGATGAAGTTGTATCCCTTGGCAATTTACACCACATGGTGTATACTTCTTTTGCCAAGTTTGTATTTCTCATACATTAATATAGTTCATGCTTTTTAAGTTGCTAAAGGTTTTATCAAAGAATTTCAAATTGTGAAGAAAAGGAGAACATTTAAATTTAATTGATAAGTTGGTAGTTGGTAGCTATTCTATTCCATACTGAATATTGGTACTAAATTGATATGAAAATATTTGCGTTTGTTACAAGGATGCTAGTTTAATACTTGCATTCCACTTTAACATTCTTGAGTTCTATGTTATACGCTAATTGTTTCTCTTTTGGCTGTGTTTCCAGATATCTATTGCACTATGTGCTATCTTATTCCCAAAATAATGATGCCATCATACAATTTGCTGGAGTTTCCCTTCTTTGCTTGCTTGTCGGCCTCATTGCTATAGGTAAGTTTTAACTTTGTATATGACATTGCCAATGTTTAAAAATAAGTATAACGCCTCGAAGCGGTCGGCCTTTGAGGCGTGAGGCGGGCGCCTCAATGCGAACGACCAAAAAAAAAAAATTTATAAACTGATGAAATGATGATTCTTGATTAAATATAAATTTATTATAAATATTTAGTAATTTAATAAATTAATAATTAATTATTTTAATTAAGGATATTTTTGTAACTTATTTTTTTATATAAATATTTATAATAAATAGTTTTATTGTTAATAATAAATTATTTTGATATCATTCACAATTAAATTTTTTTGAAAATCACAATTAATGTTGATTAATGATATTAATTATGATTCTTTTTCACTAAAATCATATTAGAGCCAACCATAATGTTGAATTTGAATTGTAGCAAGAATCCACTTTATGTTAATCTACATCTAATTCCTAATGTGACAATAAATTTAAAGAAAACAAAAGGCATATTAAATTGACGAAATGAAATTGACCAACAACGACGTTTTGGAGCCTTAGAGACGAAATGAAATTGACCACACGACGACGTTTTGAAGCCCCCAAAATGTCGTCGTTGTTAAGGCAAAAACCGGAAAAAAAAATAGGCGTTGTGAGTGAGGCGGCCGCCTCGTGCGCCTCACGTCGATTTGGCGCGAGGCGGACTGAGGCGGCCGCCTCACGCAGTGTGAAGCGGCGAAAATCTGAAAACCGAAAGACGCGGCCACCTCGAGGCGGCGCCTTTCACCGTATTTTTAAACACTGGACATTGGCGGCATTGTTAATTTTTTTTAAATTGGAAATTCCATTACTGTAGGAAGAATCTACCTTGGCATGCACAGCTTGGTTGACATCATTGGGGGACTGGCTTTAGGATTGGTGGTCCTTGCATTTTGGCTTACAGTCCATGAATATATCGACAATTTCATTATCTCAGGAGAAAATGGTTGGTGTAGTTCTGCTTAGAACACTCTTGGTTTCAAATTATGCTTTGTGTAGATTCTGGTTATATTCTTACTGAAATATCAATAAGTGCATCCAGAATCCAAAGTTGAAATTCATCATGTTTTGGTATGTCTTCTTATTTTGCGACATTATTTATCTTGCAGTTACATCTTTCTGGGCTGCCCTCAGCTTCTTGTTGCTCTTTGCTTATCCAACTCCTGAGCTTCCAACTCCAAGCTTTGAGTTCCACACAGCCTTCACGGGCGTTGCATTGGGAATTGTAAGCACTCATTCACTCATTTTCCTTTGAAATATGCTTTGCTGAACTCTAATTTTACCATCTTCGTAAATTATCTGAAGCGCTAGCACCTCACTATGACGAGACGGTCGTTTAAAAAATCGGCATGAGGCGCCGCCTCAGTCTGATTTTTGAAACATTGTTAGCATTTAGCAGAAATTGTACATGATAAGATTTCTGTTCATCCCCAGCTCTTCAATTTTTATTACTTGAATTGAATGACTTGTGAGTCCATATCCATTATTGGTGAAAAGTTGTCATTCTGGAAGCAGCAGATTGATGGAATCCTTGAATGTCCAATTTTGTTCTAGGTGTCGAAAACTTTATCAAGTTTCGGGCTTCGTCCTTCAGTTTTGATCAATATTTTACTAAAGTCATACATAGTACTAACAGGCGGTCATTTGTGCATCTTACTTGCAATACCATATATTTCTATTGGCCTTTTTTTTTTTTTTTTTTTTTTTTTTTGCAACTGTTTAATAAACATAGTGTTTTCCTATAAAGGATTAAAGGGGAAAAAACGTGTATACTTGCATAACCAAAGGAAAATTGAGTTTCTTTTTAATCCCCCCCCCACCCACAAAGGTTCGTAAACTGAAGTAGCCATGTTGTCCAGGTGGCTGGAGTCCAGCTAACGTACAACCAGTTCCACCATGAAGCAGTTCCACTCATCTTTACCCCACAACTCTCGATCCTTGCCTTCATCGGAAGAATTATTGTTGGAATACCAACAATACTTGTCGTAAAGTTCTGTAGCAAGGCTCTCGCAAAATGGATTCTTCCTGTAATATCAAACACCTTGGGAATCCCACTAAAATCAGCCAGCTACATCCCCATGCTTAATGCATCAGCGACGGGAAAAGGATCTGATAAGATTAAGCAATCAAGTTATGCCCAGAAGTTGTTCTTTTTCTCTGGACAGGACATATTCGATGTTGATACTGGCATTAGGTTCTTTCAATATGCAGGCCTTGCATGGTCAGTGGTAGATCTTGTTCCATCTGTTTTCACTTACTTGAGGTTATAGCACTTGCCATTGGGTTCTACAATATGATTAGTAATCTATTTTTGTTACTGCTGTAACACGTTTAGTTATAGATTAATCCATTTTTATGGTCATATTCTTATGCTATTTGTAGTTACAATATGAGACACTGGAGGCTATATCTAATACCATTTTAATTTTAATTACTCATGTCTCAGTCTCTCCCCATTACCAGCAGCCCCAGAATTTTTTAAACAAGCATGTTCAATAACACAACATTAGAGAAAGAGTCGTATCCATACCCACACTATAAATAGGATTATTCCTGTTATAAATAGAGACGGTGAAAAGTCTTGATATACATGATTTGACCCTTCTCTTGTTTTTAGAAAAATTGAGAATAAAAATAAAAATAAACTACATTGTTAAAGACATTGCCTACGTGATTCTTGTACGAATTTTTCAATCACTTATGTGACTATAAATAATGCATATGTATTTTAAGTTGTGACTTTTTATAATTAGATAAAATTTTATATGTTTAACTAATTAGCCCACTCTTTGATTGGTTAAATGATAGCTTAAGCAATGATTGGATGGATTGAACTATCAAAACATCTTACCCCATTATCACATATTCACATTTGACAGCATATAATTTTATTTTATTTTAAAAAAAGTATCTATATGAAAACCATTTCAATTACGACTAGTGTCAATGCTACTAAGGGAAGAACAATAAAAGCACACACTAGATATATGGGATTATTGTATGAGAATTAATTATAGGGAAAGAAAGAAAAAAAAACAGTTGAGCGCAAAACTAAAAAGGGAATATCTACATAATTAGTACATTCTGATATTGTCACTCGGACATCACCTAGGCAATTTCTCCAGCAGAGTTCTGGCAAGCTTTCAAGAGTAAGATAGGTTTACATAGAAGATCCATGGACATGAGGATCCATAATCACCCGACTGTTGCACAAAGAGAGGAGGAGAAGCAAGTGGAATCAGTATGACACATGGCTTCACAGGAAGTAATCAGGCGTTCTACGTGTAACATCCGGTTCTCCTCTCCTAGGAGCTGGCTCAAACTGTAACAAGACGAAGTTTCATATTTCAAGCAAGTCAAAATGTATTGTAGGGAGACAGCAATTGAGATTGCATCGTGTTACAAATCTTAGGGAAGAAAGAAGAGAGAGAGACAGACCTGGGTGAATGTGTGGCTCATGCAGTCATCTACTTCCAAGATAGAAGCCATGTTGCCGCAGCGATAACAATAGTTAGGTGCACTAAATATAGTAACCACCTTTTGTTCCTGTACCAAGGAAGCATCGCGATATTCAAACATATAATATCCTTTTATCCAGTTAAAAAAAAAAAAATTACTTGAAATTATCTGAAAGTCAAAATTACATGTGCCCAGTTAAATCCGTCCATGACTAGCTGATGAGCTCTAGCAATCAACTTTAAGTTGTTTGTATGATTGAATTGTTCGGCTATGTCCTGCAAAACAGAATCCAATAGTTAAAATAGAATATTGAAGAAAATTTTATTAGAACCTCAATGAGAGCTCATTTCGAATAAAAAAGGGTGGGTATTTGGAGTACAGTACCTGGCCAAAAGTATATCCAGCACCACGAGGTGAAATACCCCAACCACATCTATCATCTGGGTCAGACCATAACAAATCACACATGGGTCCCTCATGGGGAACCTCTTGAACACGATCAAAGTTCCTGATATTATCAAGGGTTTCGATTGAAGGGGACAAACCACCATGCAGACAGAATATTTCTGACTCTACCTACATGAAAAAAATAGAACTTTAGCAACATTTAAATAACACTTATTGAATACCATTTTCTGACTCCACTCCTAGCAGACAGTCTCGTGGTAAGGGGCTTCTTACTAGAGACCAGAACCACATTGTTATAGATGAAAAGAAAGGTTTGCAAGTGTAAAAAAAAGGGACATGCTTATATCATCAAGCAGCCTCTCAGCATCATTAATAGCAATATATTTGAAATTCCTACTCTAAAGGAAATGGTGAATTGTAATCATCGTGTTCCTTAAAATTAAATCCCGATATCTATCAATTCATGTGATCTGAAAAGAAAGCGAGACCATAACACAACCTAATGGAAACTATGACAGGATTCAACAATTCAACCACCATATAGAAACTATTACGAAATTCAAGAATTCAACCACTATACATAAAAACAATTGTTCAGAAGTGAGCTGAAGAATGACAATGGTGAACTCAACCATATCAGTTGCACTAAATAGAAATTAGCTAAAGCAAACATCTATATCAAACTACTAAAATATACAAGGACTAAGGTAGATAGGTCTTACTCTTACTAATTGTTTCTTCCTTGCATAAACATTAAATATAACTTTCAACCAAATTACTAGCAGCAAGTTTTACTTCCACTTACCAAGGCAGTCAATGGAAAGTAGTCAAAAAGGTCTGTAAAAATCTTCCAAACGTTGGCATTGCCATACCTGTAATTAAACTGTAATGAGATAAATCTTTGAAGCTGAACTGCATAAACTATATTAACTGCACATTCAAGTCCACATAACCAAGGAACCAATGCATCCAACATGAAAGAGTCGATATCTCAGTGTCATATAACTGGAAAGAAATGCGGAACTAAAGTATGAAGTGTAATAAAAGCTTTTCCGTAGCAATGCAGTACAAATGGACCCACAAGGATGATAGCGGAAAGGTTCACAGATAAGCTACTCTTTCTGCCACTCTGCAGAACATTGAATGCAAATATACTTCATCTGTAACTATAAAAGCAGTACTGCATCAATAACTGCAAGCAGCATGTATAAACAGGTAGGAAAAAAAGAGAATTGAGTGACACTTCACAGAAGTTTCAACTTGCAATTATAATGTTATCTTAATTTGAATGGAGAGCACATTTCGGAAAAAAAGATGAACTGAAAGTTATACAGAAAATAATTTTTTGGGGCAAAATTTCAAGACATGATTTCCATAATGATCTCTTAAATGAAGTTTGAGCATTGAGAACTCACTTCCGCAGACATTCATCATAGAATCCATACACTTGAGTAATCTGTAACAGATTAAGTGAAAGCAATATTCAGTTTTTTTCATTTGAGTTCAAATAATTCAACACTTGACAAATTACACCACTATTACATACAATAAGAATTAGTATCCACTATAATGTAGAATATGAAATGAGTTGAACAAAATTAGACAGGTAATCCAAATAATCTCTCTACACAATGAACAGTACATAGACAAGATTTACTGAGAACATAATTTCGCCAAACCAACAACCAAAAGGCACTTTTGAGAGATAAAATGAAAGGGGAAAGACAAGATTGCATAAGTGTACCTGACGACTCTCGTGGTTTCCTCTAAGAATAGTGATCCGCTGAGGATAACGCACCTTCAAGGCCACTAAGAGCTGAGCAAACACAGAACTCATAATAAATAAAATAACTTCATATGCATAACCTTAAGAAAAGTATCAGCATAGCAAACTAGAAATAATCCAGACTTCTTACACCAAAAAACAAAATCAATAAACAAAAACTGTGGCAAACATTAATGTTCAAAATATTACAGAAGATAATCTCAATGTTCACAGAAAGCCACGACTTAAGACTCATATACACCACTCCATCTTGACCTCACATGGAGTTGTGATCAGGAAAATACAAAGGTGTCATCGTTTCCTAAAAATTCAACTTTTTATACAAAGTAACACATTATTACATTAATCAAAATGAGCACAACATGAAGACTCAAAGGAGTGAGAGAGGAAGGATTGAAACTCAGATTTGCTAAACCAATCAAAAAAAAGTTTTTTGTTTGCAGAAAACTATTCCAAATGGAACAAAGGCCAATAAACCCAATGTTATCAGATGACAGTGGTACTAATATTGATACTTGTAGACTTTATATACTAATATTTCAAATTATGCAGAAAACATACTCTTGAGATTTAATGTAACTTGTACATACCGTAACTGTTTCAACAGAATAATACCCACGGTCCACATGATCTCCCATAAACAAGTAATTGGTATCAGGGCACTGCCAATTTAAAATAAAGATCAAATTTAAATCAGTAGTAAGTTCAAGATAAATTAACACAAAATATTCTCCTAAAACATAGAAATGAAGATTAAAGGACAAAACCAAAAGACAATCTTTCAATTTATTGCTTTGCATCAATCATTCAATCTGGATGTAGAGCCGCTATTAAGATGTGAGAGTACGAAGAAAAACATTATACGTCATGGATGTTCAGAAAGCCAGTTAACTTTTATCAAATCAAATCAAAATGGCACTACTCTGGCTCTAATCTTGAAGATACTTTCCAACAAAAAAAAATGATAAAACTTTACTCAAGGAAACAAGATTCTATATATATATATATATATATATAGAGAGAGAGAGAGAGAGTAGGATTCAAATGAGGGACCCTACAACTTATTAAGATGCGAGACAACGATAAAGTACATGTACTATGTCAGGAATGTGCTAAAAAGAATGAGAAAGTACATGTACTTTCTCGTTGTCCCGCAACTTATTAGAACATCGCTCTGTGTGTGTGTGTGTGTGTCCAATACAATGTTATTTTGTCTGTTAGTGAATCCTCCCTATAGCCTACAATAGTACAATGGCAAGAGCTATATATTATACATATTTTATAACTAATGGCAATTTACCCTACGACATTTCACCCTGTATAAGATTTCTTTGGTAGGCTCAAATAAATATTTTCAATGTTCTCTCCATTGAAACAGAAAATTGAAAACAAGAAATGGTCAGTCAGAACTAATACCTTGCCACCAATTTGAAAAAGCTCCGCAAGATCATGAAACTGCCCATGAATATCGCCACAAATTGTCACAGGGCTTTTCACAGGCTATAACACAAATAACATGGACAATATATCAAGGCTTTCTCATTTATATGTAAGTAGTATGATATATACAAAGTGAAATACAAGAAAAGAAAAGAAAATACAAAGGGGGACAACAATTAAACTGAATCCTGGATATCAGAACCAAGATATTCAATTTCCAACTGAAGGCAACCAACAGAGCATAACTAGTTCCAAAGAAGATAGTTATCTTTCCCAACATTATGAAGAAAAAGTAAAATGATACGTTGAAAAGGTAATAAAAGGGTTCAACCTGGACACTGCTTTCTTCCATCAATATCTCTTTGGCCTTCTCACATAATGCTTTAACCTACTTACCTACAGAACAGCAATGCAAATCAAATATAATTTACTAATCCACTTCTATTGCTACTACAAGGAGCGAGACTGACAAGAAACTTAGACAAAATAGCACAAGATAGGGCATTTGAGTGGTAAAATTGGAACGTGTCCTGAAACAGTTAAAACACAACATACAACCAGTACATTATCCAATAAAACCGCATCATTGTCTATGATAAGTAAGATAGTCATCCTCAAACACGAAATAAACACAATGTACAAGACGTAAATAATGTGAAAACTAATCACAATCAAAGATGTGAAAAAGAAGGCTATCAACATTGTTACAAAATTCACAAACACCACAAAACTAGCCACCAAGGATATGTTTGAGATGGAAATGGAACGACTTTTGATTCAAAACTGCTGTGACAAACGGATAAAATATTGGTAAACATTAGCTGTCAATCAAAGGTTAATATTCGAAATTAAGTAAAATCATTTTTAATCGAAATTAAGCACAATCACTGCAATTACAAACATGCCCTAACACATTTCTCTAACTATCAAAATTGCACCCATACATACAATAAGTGATTCACTGTCCTCCTTTCAGAACTATACTCAAGCCATCATTATACTATCACAATATAAAAATATATATATAGAAATTCATACACATATTGCTCTAGACATTAAACACTTCTAAAGAGCACTCAAGTTCGTATTACATCTTGATTTCCAATTCAAATACCAAAAGAAATTATCAACAATGAGATCTGAAATATCCTCACAATTCAAACCCTAACACAATAATACATTATTTGGAAGGACTTTTATTTATAATCCTTTATATCTAACACTTCCATTTTTTGTAAAAGAAATGAATAATTCTATTTAAGAAATTATCATTTTTCCACCTGATAAATTATGTAAGTATTATTAACAACGAAAATGTTGAAATTGTTGGCTTTTCCACCTGAAGGTTCAGATGGAAAATGATAATTTCCCTTCTATTTTTTTTTTTTTAAAAAAAAACTCTGATACTCGAAAAAAAATTAATCAGGTTCTGATAATCAGTCAAATCTTCTCAGATCAGATAAATAGAAATTGCGAGCGTTAATTGAACGGAACATGTGGTTCGGATAGAGGCTTGCACTGCATGAGCTGCCAGATCTGCTCGTCGAGGTCAGTGGTTGAGTCGTCGGATAACGAATTCGCGCCCATCTTTTTGATTCTTCGATCCTAAACCGAATCGGGATAGCGGTATCCGGATTAGGGATATCCCTAATCCTAGAGTCAGATTTAGAGAGTTTTGCTTCTGTTCACTCTTCTTTGGACCAAACGGAATCGAAATGAGAGGGCGCGTGAAGGAGGGAGCGAGTGGGCGCGTTGTGCTTTATTTTTATAAAATCGGGGGGAAAGACCGAAAGGTCCCACAGCTGTACAAATGTGTATAGGATAAATACGTCGTCGTTTCATTTACCTAGATAAACTGAAATGAAAGCTTTGTTGTTGTTATAGCCCGGCCCAATTTTGAAGGGGTTTTTTTTTATTAGGTGACCTGTTGTTTATCTATAATCCCAAAAAATATAAGGCTTTGAAAAGCATTTCATCTATTCACCATTAAGTTATATAAAATGAATATTTTATATCTAAATTATTATTTTTTTTTTAGTATAAGATGTCTTTTCTCATAATTAATTTTTGATGTAAAATGTCCCATATTAATAGTTTTTAAGTATGAAATGTTTATTTTTCATAATCTAAGATCCTAATACGTTTTTGGACTTTATCTTAATTTAGGATGGATGTAGGACTAGGCATCGGATTGGATCGGATCTGATTCTCGAATCCGATCAAATCATATTTGGTGCGTTTGTCGAACTTTGGATCGAATCAGATAAATTTGATAACTATCGGATCGAATCGGATTTTATCTGATTTGATAACAGATCTGAATCCGATAGAGAATCTGATTTGATAATAAATCTGATAGTAGATTCGATTTGATAACAAATCCGATTCGATAACGGATCCGATTCGAAAAATTGACCCGAAAATTTATAAATTCATAACAATTTTATCGAATCAGATCATATAACTTAAAATTCAAATCAATTTATCAAATCAGATCATCGAATCGGATTTGTTATCAAATCGAATCCACTATCGGATTCATTATCAAATCAGATACTCTATCGGATTCGGATCTGTTATCAAATCGAATTCATTTGATTCGTTAAGATATCAAATCAGATCGAATAAATCTGATTCGATTCGATAGTTATCGGATCAAATCCGATCCGATCCGATAAGAACTCAAAATCCTATCGAACCAAATAAATTAACTCTTATCGAATCAGATCGGATTCAGATTCGATCCGATCCGACGCGAATTTGATAGTGCCCACCAGCACCCCTAGATGGATGGATGCTAATTTTCTTTTTTAAAAAAACATATTTTTGGGAAAAATAAAGCAGTATTTATTTGATTTTGCTACAGAATCTTATGAATTAGGGGGGATTTTAAAATAAATAAATGAATAGCTGGCTACAATGTCTCAATTCAATACCATGTCGCTAAACACTTGCTATTTGCAAGGTATTTATAGAAAAGCCACAGTGTGGATTCGAGTTTTTATTAGTTATGAAGAATATACATTACATAAGTAAGCTTTTCATAAGAATTCTAGTCGAGTAAGCTTTTCATAAGAATTGGTTTTTATATATATATATATATATATATGAACCAATTCGCCAATTTTAATGAGATTTGATCGATTTTTAAATCTTAACTGAACCAGACTCACAACCATTCATTCATTGGTAGTGGGGTCCATTATCCCTCTGTACCAAGGCCAACTCTCATTCTTGCAAATGATGAATAAGCAGTAAGGGGTGTGCGCGGTTCGGTTTGGTTCGGTTTTTATTAAAAATCGAACCAAATCATATTTACGGTCTGATTTTCTTACCTCTCAAACCAAACCATTAAATAACGGTTTGGTTCGGATTGAAAATTTTTTAAACCAGTGATTTATGGATTTGTTCGGTTCAGTTTACAAATTATTCTACTTAAAAAAAATCATCCATTAAGTGAAGACCACAAAAAAAAAAAAAAAAAAAAAAAAAAAAAAAAACTAGTCTAGCGAACAAATAATATGAAGTGCTACGGTGTAAGATGTGACTCAAGAGAACACATGCACTCAATATAGGATTGAAAAATGAGGCACAATTAATTCTTGTATTTTTTAAAAAATTACCTCGAATAATGGTGTTACCATCATTCTAATTAAGAGACAAATCTAACATCTTACTTTTAAGAATAAAAGTATTAACAAAAAATATATTAACAAAAAAATTAAGAATAAAAGTATTAACATACTAATAAAAAGAAAACATAAAGTAAAATTAAAAGAAAAATAAAAATCTTTTTATAAAAATATATAATTTTTTAATTATAATGGTTTGGTTCGGTTCGGTATAACAGGTGTGGTTCAGTTTAGTATCTGAACTGAACCGTAAACCGTTTGGGGTGGGCCAATCCGAACCGCAAACCGAATCATTAGGAAAAAATTATAAATTCGATCCGATTTGGTTCATTTTGTGGTTTGGTCCGGTTCGATCGGTTTTTTTCCCACCCCTGATAAGCACTAACCTGTAAAACTGTGAATAATAACCAATAAGAAAAATCACCGACACCCCCTATAGTACCCCCTATAGTTCTTACTTTTTGTAACAATGATAAAATTCCTGTTTTGATCAGAAATTTATTATTAAGTTTCAGGTTCATAATACTTCATTTTTTTTTTCCAAAGAAAAAAATCTCTCTCAAAAATCAAAGCCTTGTTTTAATATAAAGGAAAATAGTAAATATGTATGCATCCATTATACTAATTGGTAAATTAAAATTAATATTATATACAATAATATTTTACAAGACACGTTACTTTGATCTTGTTAGGATTGATGCTCGGAACGCCAATTCGAATCGTATTTATGATCGATTTATGAATATGAACCATTACTTTTTCCATAATATTACGTATTTAATGTAGCACCTCTTATCTTTTATATATATATTCAATATAATTTAAATTGGGTTGAAACTAAAAAGTATTAGTAATATGTATAATATACAAAGACCTGATAATATATATTGTAGTGGACACTTACAATGGAGTTTATAATTGACATAGTGAGATATCACTACTAGAAATATATTCTCAAATAAAGTTTATGGTTAATATTTACTGACACGGGTCGGTTAATAAAATCCGTTGAGACCAGTACATATCATATATTGAAACTTGATCTGATGGTTTGTCCCAATGAACCATGAGTATTGGGGGACTCGTATAGACATGTAAGTGTTTATTTGATAAACATTGAACGACTCATCGGAAGATTCCTAATAAATGGTACACCTACGTTAATATGAATCTTCTCGAGTCGAGTAGCATAATGGTCAATTGACATGAGATACAATTTTGGTTGTGTGAGCTATCATCCATACTTAAACGGCAGTCGCGTCAACGACCTTTTTAGATCAGACTTTCGCTTGTGTGTTGGGTGTGAAGTGATGTTCTCGATATCCTATGTTGTATCTAGAGATGATCTGTTAGTCTCGTGTACGGGATATAGGCATCAACTTCGTGATACTCTAAAATCCTTGACCATGGTATACTACAAAACTATTCCGAGTTTTTGCGTAGAGAATCTGTTTGCGCAATTTTTATGCGTGAAGAAAGAAGAGCGTGTAAGGTTCAAACCTCCTGAGACAAAGTCCCATCAATGGGTGTTTGATTAAGTGAATAAGGCTCCAAGGGGCGCAAGCACACAAGTTTCAATCCTAAGATTACAATCTAAGAAATGAAAAATAAAAATATACTCATTTGAGTCTTCATTTGATCGAGGGGTTTTTCTTTTGGTGTAGATGAGCTTTTATAGTGAAGCTTGTTAACTGTTTTAGGCAGTTCTAGTATCTTCTTGCAGTTGCTGGATCATGCCTGTAACCGTTGAGCTGCGTGTCTCAACTGCTCGGTTGTGGAGGGAAAACCATCCAATTGCTGCAATCGTGGAAGCAACCGCATCATGCGTATTCATCCTAACTGCTAGTTCGGTCGTCCCAAGTCCTTTGTCGCTCTTCGCTCCATCGCCCATCTTCCCTTCATTCTTTCTTTCGTCCCAGGGCAATTTCATCATATGGTAGGGATTTTTGTCTGTCAACAGAATCACGATTATATGTCGCGATATACAGAATTGTACACTACAGAGATTTGACGTCTTATCTATATCTTCGGTACAATTCGGATGACTTGTGACCGATGGATTATACTTATGCGATGACATCGACTTGTATGGTTATTTGCGGCCGTTGTAATTTACGAGTGGGCGAATTACGGACACAAAATAATTTTCGTGACAGATACACCTGAACCTAGAGAGTCCCGCTATTAAAGCACACTCGTAGAGCATTAGGGAATTTAAATTATGAATAATTTGATTATTCATAGTGTTACACATCCTGGGGTATTTTAGTATTTAATATGTATGTGTATATGATACATAATTTGATTAGATACAAATTCGTATTAATTGGATTAAAACACTTGTACATGTAGATTAAATAATTAAACTATTATTATTTATTTAATTAATTATGCATATGATTAATTAATTTTTATATGTGTTGGACACATGTCTAATATTAATTAGTTATTTTTGTCTTAATTAAATGTTAATTAATTTTAATTATTATTATTTAATTATAGAATATTCTATCTTTTATGCTTGGTGGATAAGCATATGATTTGGCAAAATTTAGTCCATCTGTTTAGAAAATATGTGGAAATTTCCTAACCAAGTGTTGCTATTATATTTTATAAACAAAATACCATCCTTTTTCATATAATCTTTCTCTCGGTCAAATGGATGAAAATTTATTTTCATTTGCTTCTGACTTCCTTGTGAAATTGAGCTAGCAGGTCATTCGGCCAAAATTAAAAATATAAATTAGTTCATTTTCAATGTCATTTGACCATTTTAGTGAAATGGAGTTAAAAAAAGAATGGCACACAGGCCATTCGACCCCATCTTGGAGAGAGAATATTTTCGGTCATTTACTAATAATTATGAAAGATAACAAATTGGAGTTTAAATTATGAATAGTGGAGGAGTTAAGGTAAATAGGTAGTTACTTAATTTGTTGGGTTGAAAATTATTTCAATTTGTTCCAATTGATTTACATATGATATAGCTAGTGTTTATGCTTGTTTGATTATTTTTACTTGTGAGAAAAACTAATTGATTATATTATGGTTGCATATGTGAAAAAATCAGGGTAATTAATGTAATTGACCCAATTAGGTATATTGTCATTTTAGAGTTATATTAGCCACTCATAAGTAACTTAGAATTGTTTTAGAGAAACTTTATGGTGGGACTCAATGAATTGATCAAATTGGATTTGATTATGGATATGAATTGAATTAATTATAATTAATTCAATTGGTTTAATTTGTGAAATTGAGTTGTTTTGGATGTACTAGAATACATAGGAAAAATTCTAGAAATTTTCGAAATTGTTATGAAAATATTTTTGGAAATTTTCAGTAAAACCGCATTAAAAGAAGATTTGTAATTTGGTGAAATTATGATATTTATGAATGTCATGACATATTTGGGCAAAATACGGATTTATAATTAGTATACGATACCAATTATTCATCGAAACTGTTAAAAAGATTTTAACCCCGACTAATCACGCTTCCTTTCGAGAAACCCCATCAGATCTCTCTCACATTATACTAATTGGCAAAAAAAATTCAAAAGGAAAAAACGATAAGCATTTGGTTACTTTTATTGTATGTTTTGAACCATCAAATAATTTTACACTTGAGAGTGGTGGTTAGTGGTGACACAACATCTACTAATGAATGATGGTTTCATTTGTCTCCTTTCGGTTTTCTTTCTTTATTCTTTCTCGTAAAAAAGTCGTGGCTGGATCATTTTTTTTAAATAATTTAATTTGACATGTCACCCAAATTTAAATCATTATCGTCATCTGATGTAAATATGGCAAGTGTCAAGGCCATTATATATAGGATTGCTAGTTCAAATATTATGAAATTTTTTAATTAACATGAAAGGATAAGATCATCGACTTAAGCAAATCAAATTATGTAATTTACATTAATTAATATAAAATTTAAATTTCTTTATAGAATATCAAGTAAAAATTAAATTCAAAATTATCCATTTAACTGAAATTATCTTCTTTGTTTACTTTATGTTTGACGTTGTTATTTCCATGGAACCAAACACTACAAGAAAAATGTGAACTAATCCGTCGCTATTCGACTTTAGCGACAGAACAGAGACGGAATTTTTCCGTCTCTGTTTTACTAGTCGAAGAGTATATAGCGACGGAAATTTTATTTCCGTCGCTATAAATTGCTATAGAATTAAGTCCGTCGATATTTTGCGACGGACTATTCCGTCGTTGTAAGTCCGTCGCTAAATAGGGACGGACTGTCCGTCGCAATATAGTGACGAGAATACTGTCCGTCTCTATTTAGCGACGAACTTATCATTCGCTAAACAGCGACAGACTTAATTCTGTAGCAAGCGACGAAATTATCCATCGCTAATTAGTAGCAAATGAATTTATTTTTTTAATAAAATTGTATTTTTTTTAAAAAATTCTTAAAGAAATTAAATTTATTTTAAATAATATTAATATGAGTAAATTTATAAAATAAATATATTATAATTACTTAAATTATAAAATAAATACAACAAATATTAAAAAAAAAATTTTATTACATAAAAGTTATGTGTAAAAAAGTACAACACAAAATAAATACATATAACTTAATTCTCCTTATCTCTATGCTCACAATCAGTCGGAGGATCAGGTGGACCTGAGGAGGAAGGCTGTGAACTCAAGTTTCTCATCATTTGAAAATACCGTTCCATTTCTGTCATCTTATGTTTGAGATCAATCACTTCTTCTTTCTCTCTTTTGCTGCTCTTCCTTTCGGCGTTGTATCTTTTCATCCAGTCGTTGTTGTATAGTATGTATTTCAATCCTAACTCGCTCTTGTACCCGCTGCTCAAATGTGTCATCAAAAGTCGTTCCGAAGTGTGATCTACCTGAGCTGCGTAATGAATCTGGATATGAAAGCGATGCAAAAGAGCCAATACCGTACACTCGGCGCTTCTTAGTATCACTCCAACCACATCTAAGTATAGGCGATTAGTGTCAAGCTGAGTCTCAGCTGGCTCACCAGACTCCTCTGATAACTGAGATGCAATCGCTGCCATTTGCTCCACAGCAGCCTATCATTAATAATATTATATATAAGAAAGCAAAAATAATTTTGAAAAGAACAAATTAAAAATATATAATTTATAAACAAAAATTTACATTAATGTCGCTTAATCTCTTGTCAATAAAAATACCATCATTCTTTGTGTGCATGTGCTTAAAGACCTCATAGCCTGTGGGTGCACGTCCTAACTGAGATTCCTATTTAAAAAATAAAAATTTATTAAATTTTTATAATAAAAGTAAAAAAAATGTTCGCATGTTTAAAAAA
Source organism: Zanthoxylum bungeanum (assembly GCA_019454045.1). Classification (NCBI taxonomy): domain Eukaryota; kingdom Viridiplantae; phylum Streptophyta; class Magnoliopsida; order Sapindales; family Rutaceae; genus Zanthoxylum; species Zanthoxylum bungeanum. The sequence continues at coordinate 23,515 of SKCR01047418.1, forward strand.
TCTAACCATATCAATAGAATGTTGAATGGTAGACCTCGAGCCACCGGTGTGTTTAGAAACACCCGATCCTTCTCCACCCTTCTCAGTGTTTCTATTTTTTATGCTTGCTGAGATTTTAATTTAAACATTGTACTACTTCAATACTCATGCCATTTGTTCCAAACATTATCTGGAACGCAGAGTGGCTTCCCTCCTTCTTTATATTTATAGCGTCATTTACAGAGTTTATCGTTATACCGACTCTGACACACATTATTCCATGTAGTCCTAACAACGATCGCATGCGCAGAATCCCACTGATAATATTTCTGTAAAAAGTAAAAAGAATTTGAATAAATAATTTATAATCAACAATGATAAATAATACATTACATATAATAAAATATACCTGAAATTCATCCCAATAGTACTCTTTTATTTCTTTAGGTACGTTAGTTCACTGCATGCCCTCCTCTGCAAATTTCTCCTTAAATATTTCTCATATCCTGCGAGAGGCCGAAGGTATGAACCTGCGTATAAAATAGTAAATAAATATTTAGATTTTTTTAATAATAATAATAATATTACAAATACCAACAACGACAACAACAACACTTACAATAATAATAATAATATAAACTTTATTAAATCATAATGATCATGAGTAGCAGGTGTAATCATAAGTTTGGTACAACTCATTAAACTTTGTGCTGCTTGAGATGATCCAGCTGAAGTCGATCCTGCTAATGTCTGAGTAGTAGAAATAGAGGTAGTTGGGACTGCAAAGGGTCTATCGTCCTCTGGTGTGGAGCCTGACCGCTCAACTCCTCGTCCTCGGCCAGCTGGCTGTCCTCCCCGTACCATATCTATAATCAATATACATATTTAATCATGTACCAAAAGTCAATTTTCCAAATAAAAAGAGAATAAATACCATTGTCATAATCTTCACAGTATTCCTCACATTTTACAAACATTATTATTATTCTTTTTTTTTCTTTTTTTCTGAACTTCTAAAGACTCGACACGACACGATACGACACAACACAAGAAGGAAGGTGGTAATTAATTAATTAATTAATCAAAATGAGTGAACAAGTTAAATGAGTGCCAGTGCAAAGCGGGAGACTGATACTGATTATTTAAAGAAGAAACTTAAACTTGTTTGAGAATGAGAAAACAATTTATCTTTATACTTTATTTATTAAAGTCATTGAAAGTACGAGAAATAGGAAACTTAAACGTGTCGATTCCCTTTATGCTCTTATTCCACCGCTTATCACTCACTCTCTATTAATACTTTCACTTTTACATTTGAGTCTTCGTCAATGCCCTCTCTTTTCATATATATGCTTTTAATAATCGGGTTTCCGAACCAACTTCCGTGATTTTTCTTAAAATGAATTTTAAAGTATTTCTCATTATTATTATTATTTTTCAACTTTAATTTGGGAGATTTCCAAGTGACGAGGCTAAATAGTAAATATTATTGATGAGTTGATGCGGTTAATTTTTTATTTTAATTTTTTTTCCAAGCTCTGCTGCTGCTATATTGCAGCAGCAGCTATACAGCATCTGCTGTTGCAATATGCAGCAGTTGCTGCTGCTCTGCATGTCTGTTGCAAAGGTTGGAAAAAAAAATTTAATGACGTTGTGAAGTTAAAGTTACACCAACCTAACAAGCATATCAAAATAACATTTTAGATGGGTTATATTTTATACCAGCCAATGCCAGCGAACAAAAATGCTAATAAAATATATTATGAGGAATCCAAAAAACATATTGTCGCTTATTATTAATTTAATAAACTACTCGTTTTCAGAATCATCAAATTGTTTATCTTCGTCGTTTTCCTCCAATTCTTCATCTGATCTATTTCTATTTCTAGCCCATCGTCTTCCTTAATATCCATGTCCTCAATATCGATATAATTGTCGTCTTCACCAATTAATCGTTGAGGTTCAGCCTTTGCCACAATTTCTATTGCATGCATTTCTACAACATCCTCTTGAAACGCAATTCCACATGACATCGAGGTTGTGAAAGATTGTTCTGAAACTTCAACATCAACACGAGCTTTTAATTTAGACACAGACCACCAATCGCTTGGATTTTTCCGTACGGTTGGATAAGTGGTGTAATACACTTGCCCTGCCATAATAAACGGCTCATATTTTCGATAACTCATTTTATGATGCACATCTACAAGCTTGTATTGCTCGTGAATTCGTGTACCAATACTCTCAGTCAGATCAAACCATTTGCACTTGAATAATACCGTTCTTTTAATCGGTAATGCAGGAAACTCTAACTGAACAACTTCCATTAACATGTCGTAATAATTTGTCTCAGTTGCACTGTTGTTAGATCCCTTAATGCAGACATCACTATTCATTGTTGCTATATCTGAACCGTGTTGTTCCGTGTGAAACTTGTACCCATTCACGTAATATACATGGAATGTTTTCACTTTTCGCAACGACCCTTTTGCTAAGTCCTTTATGAATTTGTTAGAGATGTTGGAGGATGGATTACGTGCCTATACAAGTCAGAAGTTATAGTAACATGTTTCCATAAATTTTTGTTTAAAAAGTACTTAAAATACACCAATTTGCAGTTTTTTACTTACATATGTTTCGAACCACAATGCGAATTCTTTGTCAAGTTTGGAATCAACCACTGCTTCAGACATATCTACATCAATTTGCCTCAACTCCGCAATGTACATACTAACAACCAAAATATGTTATCTTCAATAAGATACTTATTATGAAATTAATGCGCTATAAATTTATAAAATTCATTAAATTAACCAATCTTACTCAATATAAGGTTTAATTTCCTCGCAATTCAGCAAAATATATGTACGAGCTGCATGATATTCTTTATTATTTATAAAAAATCTAGATCTCTCTCTGCCATATGATCTTCCCGAATTTCTGAAAATTGAGATCATCCTTTCATGTTCTTCCCTTTCACCCCCACAAATATCATCGTTCCGTGGAATTTTCCTATGTCTAGTGTAAACATGTGCCTGAAAGTAATGCGCACAAAATGATGAAGCCTCTTCAACCAAATATGCATTACATATTGAACCTTCGACTTTAGCTTTATTGGTGACATTATTTTTCAGTCGACGAAGATACCGCTCAAATGGATACATCCATCTATATTGTACAGGACCCGCTATCCTTGCTTCATAAGCCAAGTGGATCGGAAAATGTTCCATTGAGTCGAAGAAACTTGGAGGGAATATACGCTCAAACTTACATATAATGACATGAATATCTTTCTCTAGCCGTTCCATTTCATTTTCTGTAATGACAGTACAAGTAAGATCCTTGAAAAAAATACTCAATTCTGTCAAAGCCTGCCACACATTTGCTGGAAGTAATTCACGGAACGCTATGGGTATTAACATTTGCATAAACGCATGACAATCATGGCTTTTCATTCCATACAACTTGAGTTTTTTCATGTCAACACATCTTCTCATATTAGATGCATATCCGTCAGGAAATCGGAGTTCTTTCAGCTGAAGTCGCAATCTCTAGAGACGGAATTCGTATTTTGTCGCTATATCTAGCGACGGAACACTAATTCCGTCGCTATATTTAGCGACGGAATACTAATTCTGTCGCTATATTTAGCGACGGAATACTAATTCTGTCGCTATAATTCGCGACGGAATACGAATTCCGTCGCAATGAATAGTGACAGAATAATAATGCCGTCGCTATGTTAGCGACGAAATTTCGTTCCGTCTCTATATAGAGACGGAATACTAATTCTGTCGATATAGTTAGCGACGAAATACGAATTCCGTCGCAATTCCATTTCAATATATAAAGACAGATTATAAAATATGTCGCTATTCCATCGTTGTTATTCCTGCAATTTTATTCCCACCACGATTAGTTACGGAATTTTGTCCCGTCATTAAATTCTGTAGCTGTTGATTTAATCAATTTCAATTCCGTCGCTATTCCGTTTCTAAATTTTGAAACGGATTGTTCCGTCGCTACTTTTCGTCACTAAATTTTTTTTTTCTTATAGTGAAATCTCTCAAATCCATTTGGTGATTGCATGTGTTACTGCAATAATCCACTCTTTTTCGATAGAGCTAATGTGGAGGTGTTTTTATAGACATTTTACAAAGGTGAGTTTCAGTACCTTCAAATTTTATTAATTTATTAATTAATTAATTTCCAAAGTTAATTTTATTTGATATATAATTATTTGTTTTCAGAATTGTTGTGAATAACACACACTAATAGAGGTGAATTGAGAGAAAACTCTTCTTTTATATATACACACAAAAGAATTACAAAGCTTATAATCCAAGCTTTACAAAAAACTCTCAAACACTTCACACTCTATCTTTCCTCACGTTTTTGGGATACCTAGGAATGAACTCAGAAGCTCCCTTTTATAATGCCAAATCGCGTGCTACAGTAACACGCGGTTTGAGAGCTGTCAACAATTGCCAATGGTTGTCATGGCTGGCAAAGATCAAATCATGCTTTCGGTGCATGATTTGATCATTTGCTGTCTTCAACAATCTCCCCATCGGTGAAGATTTGCTCCAAAATCTGAGCCGACCATTAATCATCCAAATCCGAATCCTCAAAAGGATCCTCCCCTGGCTGCATCTGTATGACTGCCTACGTACCCTGAGTTGGGATCAAGCCAATCGTAGTTCTCTGAATCTCCCCACTCTGACTATGTGGAGAGTTTTGTCATCCCGGTTATGGCACGACAGATTTCAAGCTTCTCCTTCGGTAAAACCTTGGTGAACATATCGGCACCGTTGTCGTCGGTGTGAATTTTCCTGAGTTCTAACAGCCTTGAGCTCAGGACGTCCCGTATCTAGTGATACCTCACATCGATATGTTTTGACCTCGAATGAAATGTGGAATTTTTACCGAGATAGATAGCACTCTGACTATCGCAGTACAAAATGTATTTCTCCTGCTTGAAACCCAATTCCTGGACGCATGTCTTCATCCACAACAATTCCTTGCAAGCTTCCGTCGCTGCAATGAATTCTGCCTCTGTTGTAGAAAGTGCAACACACCTCTGCAACCTTGACTGCCATGCCACAGCTCCTTCTGAGAGAGTAATCAGATACCCCGAAGTAGACTTTCGGGTATCCACATCTCCTGCCATATCTGAATCGGTGTAGCCTATCAACACTGGCTTGTCGCTGCTTTCAAAACATAACCTCATTTTGGATGTGCCTCGTAGATACCGCATAATCTATTTGACAGCATTCCAGTGTTCCCGTCCTGGGTTTGACATAAACCGGCTGACCAATCCAACTGCGTGTGCTAAGTCTGGCCTCGTGCACACCATGGCATACATAAGACTTCCCACTGCTGAGGTGTATGGAACCTGTTTCATTTCCTCCTTCCCTGTCTCAGTAGAGGGACTCTGCTGCGTACTCAATCTAAAGTGGGTAGCAAGAGGAGTGCTAACCGCTTTAGCCTTGTCCATCTGGAATCTCTGAAGTACCTTCTCGATGTACTCCTCATGTGACAAGTATAACCTCCTGGCTTTCCGATCACGTCCGATCCTGATGCCAAGAATCTGTTTAGCTGGCCCCAAGTCTTTCATCTCAAAAGACTTACTCAGTTGCTGCTTCAAATTATCAATCCTCGATTGATTCCTGCCAACTATCAACATATCATCTACATATAACAGTAAGATGATAAAATCATCGTCAGAAAACTTCTGAACGAAAACACAATGGTCTGAAGTGGTCTTCTTGTATCCCTGCTCCCCCATAACTGACTCAAACTTCACGTACCACTGTCTCGGTGTCTGTTTCAAACCGTATAGGCTTTTCCTGAGTCTGCACACAAAGTCCTCTTTCCCGCTGACTCTGAAGCCTTCTGGTTGCTCCATATAAATTTCTTCTTCCAGATCCCCGTGAAGAAATGCGGTCTTGACATCCATCTGCTCAACTTCCAAGTCGAGGCTTGCTGCTAAGCTGAGTACCACTCTGATGGATGACATCTTCACAACTGGAGAGAAGATTTCATCGAAGTCAATGCCTTTCCTCTGATTGAATCCCTTGACAACTAATCTGGCTTTGTACCGGGGTTGTGAAGTGTGCTCCTGTTGCTTCACCCTGTACACCCATTTATTCTTCAAAGCCCGTTTGCCTCTTGGCAATTTCACCAACTCAAAAGTGTGATTGTCATGCAAAGATTTCATCTCATCTTGCATGACTTCCTCCCACTTTTCTATGTCCTCTGTTTCCACAGCCTCCTGGTAGCCCTCGGGTTCTCCCCCGTCAGTAAGCAGCACATACTCATATACATAGTATTGTTTGAAGGTCGCCTCTCTCTGTCAGACCTTCTCTGTGGAACTGTTGGTGGAACTTCTGGTACTGGTGGTTGATCATGATCATCATCTCTGGGAGCTTCATCACTTGTACCCTCATGTCTGGGAACCTCATCTTCAACTCGAACTGGCACCGGTGTCTGAGGTTCTGGATTCACATTTCTGTATTGTTGGGGCATTGTCTTCATCTCCTTTCTGATATCTTCTATGGTCTGGTCTTCAACAAAGACAACATCTCGGCTTCTGACAATCTTCTTCTCCACAGGATCATAGAGTTTGTAGCCGAAATGATCCTGACCATAGCCAATAAAGACACACTGTCCCGTCTTTGCATCAAGCTTGGATCTCTCTTCCTTTGGGATGTGTACAAATGCTTTGCACCCAAAGACATGTAAGTGCTCGTACGACACTTCGTTACCTGTCCAAGCTTGGTTAGGAACATTACCTTTCAGTGCGACCGCTGGGGACATGTTCAAAACATGTACTGCTGTGATGAGTGCCTCCCCCCAGAATGTCTTCGGTAGCTTGGCTTGTGACAGCAAGCTTCTGATCCTCTCGCACAAGGTTCTGTTCATCCTCTCAGCTAGCACATTCAGCTGAGGTGTCTTCGGAGGTGTCGTTTGATGTTGGATTCCTTGCGTCTTGCAGTACTGATCAAACGGACCTCTGAATTCTCCACCGTTATCTGTTCTGATGCACTTCAGTTTCTTGCCGGTTTCTCTCTCCACCAAAGCATGAAACTCCTTGAACACTCCCAGCACTTGATCTTTTTTCTTCAAGGTGTATGCCCAGATCTTCCTTGAATGATCATCAATAAATGTCAAAAAATACAGTGACCCTCCGAGTGTTCGTATCTGCATCGGACCACATACATCTGAATGTATGAGATCTAGTACCTCCGGTTTCCGTTGAGGCGGGGAGCTCTGGAATGATACTCTGTTCTGCTTTCCAGCCATGCAGTGTTCACACTTCCGTAAGTATGAGTTCTTCAATTCCGGAAGAACATTCCGCCTGCGTAGTATCTCCATCCCTGTTTGGCTCATGTGACCGAGCTTTTTGTGCCATAACTCGGCTGCCTCATTGCTGTTGACTGTATTTATGCTACTATTTGAAAGCTTAGCATGCATTAAATACAGGGTTGAGTCTTTCTTACCTCGTGCCACGACCATTGATCCTTTAGTGAGCTTCCAGCATCCGTCACTAAAGGTGCTGCAGAAACCTTCATCATCCAGCTTTCCTGTTGAGATCAGGTTTAACCGGATGTCTGGGATGTGCTTGACTCCCTTCAACACTAGCCTTGTCCCGTTCTCTGTTTCAAGGCAGATGTCTCCAATACCGACGGCTTTGGACTGTCCGTCATTCCCCATCCTTACAGCACCGTAGTCCCCTGGTGTGTAAGATGAAAAGAAGTCTCTGCGAGATGTGGCGTGTATGGATGCGCCACTATCTATCACCCAACTGGTCTCGTGGCTGGCAAGATTCACAACATTTTCTTCATACATTATGCAGAAGTCTTTGAAGGTTTTCTCGGTGGTTGTAGCAACTCTTTCTTGATTAGAGTCACCATCTCTCATGGACTGCTCGTTCTTCAGTTTGTAGCAATCCCGCTTCATATGGCCTTTCTTCTTACAGTGATAGCACTCAATATCCCTCGTTCTTGATTTCCCTCGGTTCTTGTCTGATCTCTCTGGGCCTCGGCTTTTACCCCTCCCCCTTCTGGTGTTCTTTTCTGTCACTAGAGCTTCTGAGGTTGAGGCTGATGCTGACTCCTGCATTCTCGTCCTCTTTTCTTCCTCGAAGATCCTGGTCTTTGCCATCTCCATAGTGACTTTCCCATCTGCGGCTGAATTAATCACCGTAGATCTGAACGTTTCCCAAGATTCTGGTAACGTATTAAGGAATATAAACCATTTACCTCATCTCCGAAGTCTATGCCCAATCCAGACAATTCCTTCATGGTTCCGAGGAAGTCATTGATATGATCTGCCACAGCTGTACCCTCCTGGTATTTCAAACCCATCATCTTCTTGATGTAGTACAGCTTGTTGTTGCCAGTCTTTGCTCGGAAAAGCTCCTCCAGCTTTCCCCATAAGGTACGTGCATTTGCATCTTCACTGACATGGTTGACGATGCTATCGTCGATCCACTGACGAATAGTACTGCATGTTTTCTGGTGAAGATTAGCCAACTTCTCATCGGATATTCCTTCTGGTTTCTTCTCCAGAAATACCGGTCCATCATAGTCCTTCACATACAGAAGGTCTTTCATCCTTCCTCTCAATGTGAAATAGTTTGTACTGGTTAACAAAATCATTTTTCCGTTGCTCCCCTCCATCATAAAAATTCTAAGCAGAATTTGAAAAAACGGACCTCACCGTTGCGTCCGGAATGGTCGAAAATGGTGGAAATGACACTTCGTTTGTCAAAATCCGACACCGGGACCAAATTGCAAATTCCAGAAATTACAGGGGTCAAAGTGCAATTTCCAAAAGTTCAGGGGCCAAAGTGCAATTACGGAAACATTAAGGGACTAAATTGCAATTTACAAAAAGTTCAGGGACCAAATTGTAAATTATCGAAAGTATAGGGGCTAAATTGTAATTTCCAGAAAGTTCATGGACCTATCTGAAATTTACCAGGCACCGCTGACGTGGCACCTGCTGACGTGGCAGCTGACGTGTCGATGACGTGGCAGCTGACTGGGCGCTGACTGTACGCTGACTGGACGCTGACGTGGCGCTGACTGGGCTGCTGACTGCGCGCTGACGTGGCGCTGACTGGGCGCTGACGTGGTCGTCTTCTTCGTTGGGTTGGCGCGTGCGGCGCGTGTCTGCGCGTGGAGCGCGTGAAGCAGCTACTGACCGGCGCGTGCGACTTCGTCCAACCTCCGTTCGATCGCCGGAAAATATCACCGTGCTCGTCTCTCCGTGAAAAGTCCGATGATATGCTCAAAATCGATTTTCGACAACTTTCGTCGGAATCGACTTTCCGAACCGAAACTTCGTTACTGAATTTCGGGATCCCTTCGTGGAACCGTAGCTCTGATACCACTTGTTGTGAATAAACACACACTAATAGATGTGAATTGAGAGAAAACTCTTCTTTTATATATACCCACAAAAGAATTACAAAGCTTATAATCCAAGCTTTACAAAAAACTCTCAAACACTTCACTCTCTATCTTTCCTCACGTTTTTGGGATACCTAGGAATGAACTCAGAAGCTCCCTTTTATAATGCCAAACCGCGTGCTACAGTAACACGCGGTTTGGGGAGCTGTCAACAATTGCCAATGGTTGTCATGGCTGGCAAAGATCAAATCATGCTTTCGGTGCATGATTTGATCATTTGCAGTCTTCAACAAGAATGCATATTTGAAAAATATCGTTAAATTTATTGAAATCCAGAAGGTAAGTATATATTATTTGCAACACGAATATTATTTCTGAGTAAATATTTTTACGCGGTGTAAATTTTTCAGTTTTTGGAGGGCATAAGAAAATTTTCTAAATTATAGTCTTCTTATAGAAGACCGTAAATAATTAAAGATTATGATACTTAGAAAAATCAATAAAATCCGTCCAAATTTGCATAATTTCATATTATGAAGGAAAAACAAAAAGAAAAAAAAAACAAGATTAATACATAAAATTGAAACTAAACGAATTTCTTGAACAACATCTTAAACGATTTTTTTTATCAAGTGTTTTAATTTTTTCTGTCTTTTTTTATTGTGTTGTTTGTCTCATTTTCTGTTGCATTTTCTAATTGAGGCAAATATCTTAAAATGAGATAAGTGGAAATTATGTGTGGTTGTTAAAAGTATAGTTGGTAAATGGATCGGATTTTGAAAAACATAACCACATTTTAAGTGATATTTTTTTTTATTTAATCAAGAGCATCAATTCAAAATTTAAGAAACCAGTCTGACAAGATTCGGAGCCAACCTGGGTGTAAACTCGAGCCAAGCCCTTATCCCCCCACTAAGTAAGACTATTTTCTTGGCACCAGCCGGAATCTGAACCTTAACACGACCCCAATCCCATAATCAAACCCGATCAGGTCTGACCTTGATCCCGACACCGAGCATGTCTCGAGTCCCGACATCTAGCCCAGCCTGACCTGATCCTCTATCCGGATATAAACTTGAACTTGTCTCAATGAGGAAGCAGTTGCCAGTTGGGTCTAGGTCAGGCATGGCAAAGTCTGGTTTTTATATTTTTGTGCTTTCTTACGCATGCTTCTAACTCATATAGAATTTGCATGTCCTACGATCAAATTCTTGGTGGGAATCATCATATTTATTTGTGTAATTATGTTATAAATATATTTGTGACTATACATTTTTTAATTAATGACATTTTGTATTTATTTACTTTTATTCGGATATAGATAAAGGATTAATATCCATACCTATATATTATCTACCCAACATCCAATTGGATATTTGAAAAATTATTCATCTCTATATCCAAAAATATCGAATGGATATTATCAAAATATAATTGGATTGATAGTTGAATATACAATGAACATGGAAATTATGACCATCCCAACTTCTTCGAGTGCTAGCGAAAATTAGGATAAAGTGATAAGCTGAGTTTGTGAGCATTGAATCAATAATCATAAAATAAGTAGAATTCCAACGATATTTATGTTGGATAAATCATGATAATTAATTCAGTAATCAGTATAAAATATTTAGTTTGAAACCTAGGCCCGGGCACTGTCGGATTCGGATCGGATCGGACCGAATCTGAATCTGATTCGATTAATACGAATAAATTAAATCCGATAAGGTTTGAAACGGTTATCAAACTCGAACTCGAACCGATTCGATTAGTTATCGGATCGGACAAATTTGATTTGATAAGGGATCCGAATTTGATAAGGGATCTGAATTTGAAATATCAGAATTAAATAAAGGATCTGAATTTGAAATATCAGAATCAAATAAAGGATCCGAAATTGAAATATCAGAATCAACAATCAACAAATAACAAAGTAACTACCACATGGCAAAACACATGCTTAGTGCAAAGCTAAGAGATTTTTTATTCTATTATATGAATAACATTTAGCTTCTATATAATTGTATACTGATATCCAAAGATGATACAAAAGCCCTCAGATTTTGCATCAAATTGAATCATGCAATATTTCCATCAAAAGTAAAACTACTGCTCCACAAGTAAAAAGCAGCTAGACAAAAATGATTTTGCAAAAATAATCCAAACTACAAAAGAAATCCATGTATCATCAAAGATGGATTTTGCAGAAGGAAATACAGTGCTTAGGTGGTGCAGCTACTACACTCAACAGACAGCACATGCATCATATTGCAGCATAAGGTCAAGATTTATTCTATTTTTTATTATTAGTCTAAATAATATAAATGCTCAAATTGGAAAGAACACAATTCCACAATTCTCTACATAATATAAATTCTGTGCATGAACAAACGATCATGTATCATCAATCATCAAACACAATCAACATACTATATCATCAAAGTCCACAAATACAATCATGGGTTAATTACAAAAATCAATTACCACTTTCCAAAAAAATGAATGAATATGTAAATAAATAGCAAAAGACTACTGAAATTTTCATGAATAGTTGAAACTTGAAACTTGAGCGAGAGAGACTTACAAAATTTCACTCAAACTCCACTGCCAGCAACATGAGCCAGTGATTGTGATTCAGATTGTAATTTATGATATTCTTCAAAGAAAAAAAAAACGTATTATAAGTTTGCATTTTATGGTATTCACGATAAAAATTAACAAAACAAAATAATAAGTTTTTTTTTTTTTTAACCTTCCTCAAGCTTTTCGTAGTACTCTGCCTCCAGAAGCATGGCTTCCACCTCATTGATTTGTCAATTGTAAGCTTAGTACATATCCAATTTTGAGTGCAAATTAGATCCTCGACCATTACGGGAGTTAATGAGCTATGAAAACTATCAAGAACACGATCGCCCGTACTATTTGCTCGTGATATTTTTACAATGTCAGTATCGACAGTGGCATCTGAAGCTAGTTGTGATTTTCTAATAGGTTTTCCCTTGATGCTATATACAAATTTGAAGCTAATTGTGATTTTCTACTGACTTTGTCTCCGATTGAATTATTTATTAATTTGTTTATTTATTTGGGCAGATTTGTTTTTATTCAATTTAATCGGAAATCGATAGATTAATCAGAAATGATTGGGGATTATCGAAAAAGATAAATTTGATATTTTTCATGATTGAAAAAAAATACTACAATTTATATCTTAAAATTCTCAAAAATAAAATTAAAAATTAAAAATTATAGCTTGTTTGTAAGTTAATTGTGGTAAATTATTTTATTAAATAATATCATTGACTAAACGAATAAACGAATATTCGTATTCGATTCGTTTAATAAACGAATCGAATACGAATTCTGATATTATGATTCGTTTAATAAACGAATCGAATACGAATTCATCACATTTTGATTCGATTCATTTAGGATTCGATACAAATTTGATTCGTTGATTCGTTTTGCCACCCATAGGCTGAACTGGCAGAGGAGAAAAGGGCCATCATCAAACTTTGAAAGAGCCGTTTCAATATAATCAAACGCAGCACCTGAGACAGTTTTCGAATGTGTTACATAATGCTTAAGCTTAGAATCCAAGATTCAGTAGAAGTGAGTGAGAAACTCACCAGCTTCGTTTCCAGCTCCTTGGAGTGAAGAACGCACGGTTTTATTGAATGCGTCAGTACTGTAGGAAAACAATTCTTCTGCAAATTCTCTCTTGGCGGGATCCTATGAAGCAGATGTTAAGCATTTAAAATAAGAAATTTGGAGCTGAATACAAGTAATAAAGTTCTCTTTGATTCTTACATCAGGAATAAGAGAAGGCCCTTCAAAGTGACTATCAATGTATCTCATCAAATCAAGACTCTCTCTCTTTAACTTCATTATTGTGTTCCAATGCTGGCACCTGCATAAATCATCGCATAAATGAATACAATAAAAGAAAATGAAAAACTTAACAAAAATAATACATCAATCTAGTTAAGCTCCCAATTACTCAATCAATTTCGATGATAATCAAACAAAGATTCATTTTCCCCCTCACTTCCAGTTTACATTCAAGAAACTCTCCTCTCTGAGAATATTGCATTTTTTTTTTATTCTCACCTTGTTCGCCGGGTAGACTTTCTCCTTGTACCAATCAGATTCAGGCCTGTTGCTGATATAAATTCACTTTTCAATTTTTCAATTTTTAAGAAACAAAATGAGATAAATTCACTTTACTTGGCTGCCATTGTTGCTGATATACGAGTACTGGCTCTGGCTTTATTCTTCGATGGATCAAAATCAAAAGAGAGTGGTGTGATGATGGAAGCGAAGATTGTATTGAGAAGATTTTCTGATTTGGGGCAGCTTTAAGGGTTTGTTGGGGGAGAGAGAAGGCGAGAAAGTGAGTGACGTCAGCCATGAACTCGCATTAGTGTAATTGGTCGTTTCCATTTTGTTTTTGTTTACAACCTCTTGACGGTTGCTTTTGTTTACGGTCATCGGAAATGAGAGAAAATCTTCTATACAAAAGTGGGCTATTATAAGTCAATCATCCACTGCCACGCGTGCTAAAAAAGTAAAAACCAACTAAAAAATAGGTGAAGAACCTCTATATGTCATTTTTTAATTCGTTTGTGGTACCACGTCACCCATATCATTGTTGCACCAAAGAATCTCTCCGGAAATGGAGGCTAATATCGATAGGAGATTTTCATAATGACACGTGTTAATTGTAATTATTTATAATATGGTGGGCTATTATCGATAGTAGATTATCATAATGACACGTGTCAATTTGTTTTTATGTAAATTTAAACGAATTTTATTTATCTCTAGTAGTAATCATTGTTGAACAATGATCATATAATAATGGTGAAGACAATGAAATAACAAGAAATCCATAATTGTTTACATAGAAAATGAGACAAGCAACACTATTAAGAAATAATTAAAATAACAATAATAATAATAATAATAATAATTTATAATAAAAATCTACACAATTTCTCCAGTTTGTTCTTGGGCATGAAGACTAGTGATTTGCTTCGGATGAAATTGAAGGTGTCATCGTCATCGCAGTTTAGTCTAAGACCTGTTACACGTTTTACTGGGTATGTTAGTGAGAGGGAAAACAAAATGCAATACATTATTGCGATTAAGAATTGAAGGATTGGTGGAAGTGACATGCAATAATTTCCTTCATCCATTCTCATTCCAAGCATAAAAAAACAGCTCATCCCCTCTGTAATTGTCATCAAACCCCAAAGAGAAAGTGACATAACGTCTTGGGGACGCTGAATAAAACCTGTTTCGTATATTATCTGCACCCAATCAATTATTTTAATTAATTTAAAGATAATTATTCAAAAATTATTACTAATAATTTGTGACAACATACAACACAAGAAGGATACTGTCCACATAAATACCATTAAAATAAAAAAAAACTCAAGACCGCGTAAATAACTTATAATCCAAAAACTTAAGACCGCGTAAATAATATTTGTGTTACAAATAATATATATATATATATATATACACACTTACCTGCTGGGTTTTGGTAAATTTAACGATATTTTTCAAATCTGCAGTCTGAAAACAAACAATTATATATCAAAGAAAATTAACTTTGGGAAATTAATGAATGAATTAATTAAATTTTAAGGTATTGAAAGTTAACCTCTGTAAAATGTCTATAAAGAGACCTCCACATCGGCTCTATCGAAAGACAGTGGATAATTGCAGTAACACATGCAATCAACAAATGGATTTGAGAGGTTCGGCTCCATGGAAATAACAACGTCAAACAAGAAGCAAACAACAACGGAACCAAATCAAACAATATGAACTGCATGCAAGCAAATATATATATATATATATATATATATGTTAAAAGCCAAATAAATAAATAATTTAATAAAATAAATAGATATTAAAAAAAAAACACATACGTTCTTATACATTGTTTTTTTTCTAAAGAAAGCTTGGTGAAAAGGAGACGACGGAGTTTCCGTTCATCATCATTTAGCGGCAGCGTGATCTTGATTTTCATTGTGATGGTCCTCCTGGCCATGATTTTTTTTTCTGCGGATTACTTTTTTTTCCCTACCAATTAATACTATTAATTAAATATTATATATATATATATATATATAGGTCAACAAATTAAAGAAGATATTTCAGTTAAAAGGATAATTTTGAATTCAATTTTTACTTGATATTCTATCAAGAAATTTGAATTTTATATTAATTAGGAAAACATATTGATAAACTAACTCAAATTACGTAATTTGAATTTAGCTTAAGCCGAAGATCTTATCCTTTCATGTTAATTAAAAATTGTCATATTATTTGAACTAGCAATGCTATATTATATATATATAATAGCTTTGACGCCATATTTAAATCAAATAATGATAATGATTTAAATTCGGGTGACAAGATAAATTAAACTATTTGAAAATTATCCATCAACTACTCTTTTGACGAGAAAGGATAGATAAAGAAAACTGAAATGAGAGATAAATAATAAGAAATTAAAGGAAACGAATGAAACCATGATTAATTATTAAGTGTTGTGTCACCACTAACCACCACTCTTTAAAGTGTAAAATTCTTTCATGGTTCAAAACATACAATAAAAGTAACCAAATTCTTTATCGTTTCTTCCCTTCAAAAAATATTTGCCAATTAGTATAATGTGAGAGATCAAGGTAACGTGTCTTGTAAAATTATTATTGTATATAATATTAATTTTTTATTTACTAATTAGTATAATGGATGGATACATATTTACTACTTTCCTTTATATTTAAAAAGAAAATGCTTTAATTTTTTTAGAGATATTTGCTTCTTTGGAAAAAATAATAATAATGAAGTATTATGAACCTGAAACTTATTAATAAATTTGTATGAATAACTCTGATGGAAACAGGAAACATTGATTTTTTTTTTTTTAGTTACAGTATTATTGTAATTCGGTCCGGTTTGACTTTTTAATATAAAAAAATTGAATAATTTTTTAAATTAAAAAATTATCATTTCAGTTTGGTTTTTTTTAGTTCGATTCATATTTTTAAATTTCAGTTAATTTTTGTGAACCCCTAGGGCTCGAGATGGAACAATGAGAAATTAATATCATAAACACGGATAAGAAAAATTAAATACTCATTTCTTACTTGAGAATGGATAAAAAAAGGGTAAAATCATCATCCCTATCCATTATATATTTAAGTTTTAATTATTTATTTTTCACTTTTGTATAGATATATTTAAATTATAATTTTATATAAATGTAAATAAAAAATATATAAATTATATATAGTACAATGACTTGTATGAAATAATTTAATATATATATATATATATATATATATATATATATATATAATCATTTTCTAATATTAAGTTGTGGATTGAGCAAAAATATAGGAAATATGAATTTAAATTTCCTATATATATGCCGATTTATGTAATAGAAAATGTTACATAATTTTGAAATATATGATTAATTTTGTTGATAGCGTAATAGTTTAGTTTTTTTTTTTTTTTTTTGATAACATAATAGTTTAACATATATAATTTTAAATGATTTAAATAGGTTTTAACCCTATCCACTCCAATCAACTGATCAACTGTCACTATTAAGATGCGTTTACAAGCTGTCATCGGACTAGGCTAGAATCGAAATGGGAATTGGGAATAAAACAAGTTATTTACTTTATTTGCAGGAATCAGAATCGAAATTAATGGTAT
>SKCR01047419.1:0-40653 GCA_019454045.1 Zanthoxylum bungeanum
GATTCTGATTCCTGCAAATAAAGTAAATAACTTGTTTTATTCCCAATTCCCATTTCGATTCTAGCCTAGTCCGATGACAGCTTGTAAACGCATCTTAATAGTGACAGTTGATCAGTTGATTGGAGTGGATAGGGTTAAAACCTATTTAAATCATTTAAAATTATATATGTTAAACTATTATGTTATCAAAAAAAAAAAAAAAAAACTAAACTATTACGCTATCAACAAAATTAATCATATATTTCAAAATTATGTAACATTTTCTATTACATAAATCGGCATATATATAGGAAATTTAAATTCATATTTCCTATATTTTTGCTCAATCCACAACTTAATATTAGAAAATGATTATATATATATATATATATATATATATATATATATATATTAAATTATTTCATACAAGTCATTGTACTATATATAATTTATATATTTTTTATTTACATTTATATAAAATTATAATTTAAATATATCTATACAAAAGTGAAAAATAAATAATTAAAACTTAAATATATAATGGATAGGGATGATGATTTTACCCTTTTTTTATCCATTCTCAAGTAAGAAATGAGTATTTAATTTTTCTTATCCGTGTTTATGATATTAATTTCTCATTGTTCCATCTCGAGCCCTAGGGGTTCACAAAAATTAACTGAAATTTAAAAATATGAATCGAACTAAAAAAAACCAAACTGAAATGATAATTTTTTAATTTAAAAATAATTATTCAATTTGTTTTTATATTAAAAAGTCAAACCGGACCGAATTACAATAATACTGTAACTAAAAAAAAAAAAAATCAATGTTTCCTGTTTCCATCAGAGTTATTCATACAAATTTATTAATAAGTTTCAGGTTCATAATACTTCATTATTATTATTTTTTCCAAAGAAGCAAATATCTCTAAAAAAATAAAGCATTTTCTTTTTAAATATAAAGGAAAGTAGTAAATATGTATCCATCCATTATACTAATTAGTAAATAAAAAATTAATATATATACAATAATAATTTTACAAGACACGTTACCTTGATCTCTCACATTATACTAATTGGCAAATATTTTTGAAGGGAAGAAACGATAAAGAATTTGGTTACTTTTATTGTATGTTTTGAACCATGAAAGAATTTTACACTTTAAAGAGTGGTGGTTAGTGGTGACACAACACTTAATAATTAATCATGGTTTCATTCGTTTCCTTTAATTTCTTATTATTTATCTCTCATTTCAGTTTTCTTTATCTATCCTTTCTCGTCAAAAGAGTAGTTGATGGATAATTTTCAAATAGTTTAATTTATCTTGTCACCCGAATTTAAATCATTATCATTATTTGATTTAAATATGGCGTCAAAGCTATTATATATATATATATAGCATTGCTAGTTCAAATAATATGACAATTTTTAATTAACATGAAAGGATAAGATCTTCGGCTTAAGCTAAATTCAAATTACGTAATTTGAGTTAGTTTATCAATATGTTTTCCTAATTAATATAAAATTCAAATTTCTTGATAGAATATCAAGTAAAAATTGAATTCAAAATTATCCTTTTAACTGAAATTATCTTCTTTAATTTGTTGACCTATATATATATATATATATATAATATTTAATTAATAGTATTAATTGGTAGGGAAAAAAAAGTAATCCGCAGAAAAAAAAATCATGGCCAGGAGGACCATCACAATGAAAATCAAGATCACGCTGCCGCTAAATGATGATGAACGGAAACTCCGTCGTCTCCTTTTCACCAAGCTTTCTTTAGAAAAAAAACAATGTATAAGAACGTATGTGTTTTTTTTTTAATATCTATTTATTTTATTAAATTATTTATTTATTTGGCTTTTAACATATATATATATATATATATATATATTTGCTTGCATGCAGTTCATATTGTTTGATTTGGTTCCGTTGTTGTTTGCTTCTTGTTTGACGTTGTTATTTCCATGGAGCCGAACCTCTCAAATCCATTTGTTGATTGCATGTGTTACTGCAATTATCCACTGTCTTTCGATAGAGCCGATGTGGAGGTCTCTTTATAGACATTTTACAGAGGTTAACTTTCAATACCTTAAAATTTAATTAATTCATTCATTAATTTCCCAAAGTTAATTTTCTTTGATATATAATTGTTTGTTTTCAGACTGCAGATTTGAAAAATATCGTTAAATTTACCAAAACCCAGCAGGTAAGTGTGTATATATATATATATATATATTATTTGTAACACAAATATTATTTACGCGGTCTTAAGTTTTTGGATTATAAGTTATTTACGCGGTCTTGAGTTTTTTTTTTAATTTTAATGGTATTTATGTGGACAGTATCCTTCTTGTGTTGTATGTTGTCACAAATTATTAGTAATAATTTTTGAATAATTATCTTTAAATTAATTAAAATAATTGATTGGGTGCAGATAATATACGAAACAGGTTTTATTGAGCGTCCCGAAGATGCTATGTCACTTTCTCTTTGGGGTTTGATGACAATTACAGAGGGGATGAGCTGTTTTTTTATGATTGGAATGAGAATGGATGAAGGAAATTATTGCACGTCACTTCCACCAATCCTTCAATTCTTAATCGCAATAATGTATTGCATTTTGTTTTCCCTCTCACTAACATACCCAGTAAAACGTGTAACAGGTCTTAGACTAAACTGCGATGACGATGATACCTTCAATTTCATCCGAAGCAAATCACTAGTCTTCATGCCTAAGAACAAACTGGAGAAATTGTGTAGATTTTTATTATAAATTATTATTATTATTATTATTGTTATTTTAATTATTTCTTAATAGTGTTGCTTGTCTCATTTTCTATGTAAACAATTATGGATTTCTTGTTATTTCATTGTCTTCACCATTATTATATGATCATTGTTCAACAATGATTTACTAGAGATATAAATAAAATTCGTTTAAATTTACATAAAAACAAATTGACACGTGTCATTATGATAATCTACTATCGATAATAGCCCACCATATTATAAATAATTACAATTAACACGTGTCATTATGAAAATCTCCTATCGATATTAGCCTCCATTTCCGGAGAGATTCTTTGGTGCAACAATGATATGGGTGACGTGGTACCACAAACGAATTAAAAAATGACATATAGAGGTTCTTCACCTATTTTTTAGTTGGTTTTTACTTTTTTAGCACGCGTGGCAGTGGATGATTGACTTATAATAGCCCACTTTTGTATAGAAGATTTTCTCTCATTCCGATGACCGTAAACAAAAGCAACCGTCAAGAGGTTGTAAACAAAAACAAAATGGAAACGACCAATTACACTAATGCGAGTTCATGGCTGACGTCACTCACTTCTCGCCTTCTCTCTCCCCCAACAAACCTTAAAGCTGCCCCAAATCAGAAAATCTTCTCAATACAATCTTCGCTTCCATCATCACACCACTCTCTTTTGATTTTGATCCATCGAAGAATAAAGCCAGAGCCAGTACTCGTATATCAGCAACAATGGCAGCCAAGTAAAGTGAATTTATCTCATTTTGTTTCTTAAAAATTGAAAAATTGAAAAGTGAATTTATATCAGCAACAGGCCTGATTGGTACAAGAGAAAGTCTACCCGGCGAACAAGGTGAGAATAAAAAAAAAATGCAATATTCTCAGAGAGAAGAGTTTCTTGAATGTAAACTGGAAGTGAGGGGAAAAATGAATCTTTGTTTGATTATCATCGAAATTGCTTGAGTAATTGGGAGCTTAACTAGATTGATGTATTATTTTTGTTAAGTTTTTCATTTTCTTTTATTGTATTCATTTATGCGATGATTTATGCAGGTGCCAGCATTGGAACACAATAATGAAGTTAAAGAGAGAGAGTCTTGATTTGATGAGATACATTGATAGTCACTTTGAAGGGCCTTCTCTTATTCCTGATGTAAGAATCAAAGAGAACTTTATTACTTGTATTCAGCTCCAAATTTCTTATTTTAAATGCTTAACATCTGCTTCATAGGATCCCGCCAAGAGAGAATTTGCAGAAGAATTGTTTTCCTACAGTACTGACGCATTCAATAAAACCGTGCGTTCTTCACTCCAAGGAGCTGGAAACGAAGCTGGTGAGTTTCTCACTCACTTCTACTGAATCTTGGATTCTAAGCTTAAGCATTATGTAACACATTCGAAAACTGTCTCAGGTGCTGCGTTTGATTATATTGAAACGGCTCTTTCAAAGTTTGATGATGGCCCTTTTCTCCTCTGCCAGTTCAGCCTATGGGTGGCAAAACGAATCAACGAATCAAATTTGTATCGAATCCTAAATGAATCGAATCAAAATGTGATGAATTCGTATTCGATTCGTTTATTAAACGAATCATAATATCAGAATTCGTATTCGATTCGTTTATTAAACGAATCGAATACGAATATTCGTTTATTCGTTTAGTCAATGATATTATTTAATAAAATAATTTACCACAATTAACTTACAAACAAGCTATAATTTTTAATTTTTAATTTTATTTTTGAGAATTTTAAGATATAAATTGTAGTATTTTTTTTCAATCATGAAAAATATCAAATTTATCTTTTTCGATTAATCCCCATTCATTTCTGATTAATCTATCAATTTCCGATTAAATTGAATAAAAACAAATCTGCCCAAATAAATAAACAAATTAATAAATAATTCAATCGGAGACAAAGTCAGTAGAAAATCACAACCAGCTTCAAATTTGTATATAGCATCAAGGGAAAACCTATTAGAAAATCACAACTAGCTTCAGATGCCACTGTTGATACTGGCATTGCAAAAATATCACGAACAAATAGTACGGGCGATCGTGTTCTTGATAGTTTTCGTAGCTCATTAACTCCCGTAATGGTCGAGGATCTAATTTGCACTCAAAATTGGATATGTACTAAGCTTACAATTGACAAAACCAATGAGGTGGAAGCCATGCTTCTGGAGGCAGAGTACTATGAAAAGCTTGAGGAAGCTAAAAAAAAAAAAAAAAACTTATTATTTTGTTTTGTTAATTTTTATCGTGAATACCATAAAATGCAAACTTATAATAAGTTTTTTTTTTCTTTGAAGAATATCATAAATTACAATCTGAATCACAATCACTGGCTCATGTTGCTGGCAGTGGAGTTTGAGTGAAATTTTGTAAGTCTCTCTCGCTCAAGTTTCAACTATTCATGAAAATTTCAGTAGTCTTTTGCTATTTATTTATATATTCATTCATTTTTTTGGAAAGTGGTAATTGATTTTTGTAATTAACCCATGATTGTATTTGTGAACTTTGATGATATAGTATGTTGATTGTGTTTGATGATTGATGATACATGATCGTTTGTTCATGCACAGAATTTATATTATGTAGAGAATTGTGGAATTGTGTTCTTTCCAATTTGAGCATTTATATTATTTAGACTAATAATAAAAAATAGAATAAATCTTGACCTTATGCTGCAATATGATGCATGTGCTGTCTGTTGTGTGTAGTAGCTGCACCACCTAAGCACTGTATTTCCTTCTGCAAAATCCATCTTTGATGATACATGGATTTCTTTTGTAGTTTGGATTATTTTTGCAAAATCATTTTTGTCTAGCTGCTTTTTACTTGTGGAGCAGTAGTTTTACTTTTGATGGAAATATTGCATGATTCAATTTGATGCAAAATCTGAGGGCTTTTGTATCATCTTTGGATATCAGAATACAATTATATAGAAGCTAAACGTTATTCACATTATAGAATAAAAAATCTCTTAGCTTTGCACTAAGCATGTGTTTTGCCATGTGGTAGTTACTTTGTTATTTGTTGATTGTTGATTCTGATATTTCAATTTCGGATCCTTTATTTGATTCTGATATTTCAAATTCAGATCCTTTATTTAATTTTGATATTTCAAATTCAGATCCATTATCAAATTCGGATCTATTATCAAATTCGGATCCCTTATCAAATCAAATTTGTCCGATCCGATAACTAATCGAATCGGTTCGAGTTCGAGTTTGATAACCGTTTCAAACCTTATCAGATTTAATTTATTCGTATTAATCGAATCAGATTCAGATTCGGTCCGATCCGATCCGAATCCGACAGTGCCCGGGCCTAGGTTTCAAATTAAATATTTATAATGGTTACTGAATTAATTATCATGATTTATCCAATATAAATATCGTTGGAATTCTACTTATTTTATGATTATTGATTCAATGCTCACAAACTTAGCTTATCACTTTATCCTAATTTTCGCTAGCACTCGAAGAAGTTGGGATGGTCATAATTTCCATGTTCATTGTATATTCAACTATCAATCCAATTATATTTTGATAATATCCATCCGATATTTTTGGATATAGAGATGAATAATTTTTCAAATATCCAATTGGATGTTGGGTAGATAATATATAGGTATGGATATTAATCCTTTTATCTATATCCGAATAAAAGTAAATAAATACAAAATGTCATTAATTAAAAAAATGTATAGTCAAAAATATATTTATAACATAATTACACAAATAAATATGATGATTCCCACCAAGAATTTGATCGTAGGACGTGCAAATTCTGTATGAGTCGGAAGCATGCGTAAGAAAGCAAAAAAATATAAAAAACCAGACTTTGCCATGCCTGACCTAGACCCAACTTGCAACTGCTTCCTCATTGAGACAAGTTCAGGCTTATATCCGGGTAGAGGATCAAGTCAGGCTGGGCTAGATGTCGAGACTCGAGACATGCTCGGTGTCGAGATCAGGGTCAGACCTGATCGGGTTTGATTATGGGATTGGGGTCGTGTTAAGGTTCAGATTCCGGCTGGTGCCAAGAAAATAGTCTTACTTAGTGGGGGGATAAGGGCTTGGCTCGAGTTTACACCCAGGTTGGCTCCGAATCTTGTCAGACTGGTTTCTTAAATTTTGAATTGATGCTCTTGATTAAATAAAAAAAAATATCACTTAAAATGTGGTTATGTTTTTCAAAATCCGATCCATTTACCAACTATACTTTTAACAACCACACATAATTTCCACTTATCTCATTTTAAGATATTTGCCTCAATTAGAAAATGCAACAGAAAATGAGACAAACAACACAATAAAAAAAGACAGAAAAAATTAAAACACTTGATAAAAAAAATCGTTTAAGATGTTGTTCAAGAAATTCGTTTAGTTTCAATTTTATGTATTAATCTTGTTTTTTTTTTCTTTTTGTTTTTCCTTCATAATATGAAATTATGCAAATTTGGACGGATTTTATTGATTTTTCTAAGTATCATAATCTTTAATTATTTACGGTCTTCTATAAGAAGACTATAATTTAGAAAATTTTCTTATGCCCTCCAAAAACTGAAAAATTTACACCGCGTAAAAATATTTACTCAGAAATAATATTCGTGTTGCAAATAATATATACTTACCTTCTGGATTTCAATAAATTTAACGATATTTTTCAAATATGCATTCTTGTTGAAGACTGCAAATGATCAAATCATGCACCGAAAGCATGATTTGATCTTTGCCAGCCATGACAACCATTGGCAATTGTTGACAGCTCCCCAAACCGCGTGTTACTGTAGCACGCGGTTTGGCATTATAAAAGGGAGCTTCTGAGTTCATTCCTAGGTATCCCAAAAACGTGAGGAAAGATAGAGAGTGAAGTGTTTGAGAGTTTTTTGTAAAGCTTGGATTATAAGCTTTGTAATTCTTTTGTGGGTATATATAAAAGAAGAGTTTTCTCTCAATTCACATCTATTAGTGTGTGTTTATTCACAACAAGTGGTATCAGAGCTACGGTTCCACGAAGGGATCCCGAAATTCAGTAACGAAGTTTCGGTTCGGAAAGTCGATTCCGACGAAAGTTGTCGAAAATCGATTTTGAGCATATCATCGGACTTTTCACGGAGAGACGAGCACGGTGATATTTTCCGGCGATCGAACGGAGGTTGGACGAAGTCGCACGCGCCGGTCAGTAGCTGCTTCACGCGCTCCACGCGCAGACACGCGCCGCACGCGCCAACCCAACGAAGAAGACGACCACGTCAGCGCCCAGTCAGCGCCACGTCAGCGCGCAGTCAGCAGCCCAGTCAGCGCCACGTCAGCGTCCAGTCAGCGTACAGTCAGCGCCCAGTCAGCTGCCACGTCATCGACACGTCAGCTGCCACGTCAGCAGGTGCCACGTCAGCGGTGCCTGGTAAATTTCAGATAGGTCCATGAACTTTCTGGAAATTACAATTTAGCCCCTATACTTTCGATAATTTACAATTTGGTCCCTGAACTTTTTGTAAATTGCAATTTAGTCCCTTAATGTTTCCGTAATTGCACTTTGGCCCCTGAACTTTTGGAAATTGCACTTTGACCCCTGTAATTTCTGGAATTTGCAATTTGGTCCCGGTGTCGGATTTTGACAAACGAAGTGTCATTTCCACCATTTTCGACCATTCCGGACGCAACGGTGAGGTCCGTTTTTTCAAATTCTGCTTAGAATTTTTATGATGGAGGGGAGCAACGGAAAAATGATTTTGTTAACCAGTACAAACTATTTCACATTGAGAGGAAGGATGAAAGACCTTCTGTATGTGAAGGACTATGATGGACCGGTATTTCTGGAGAAGAAACCAGAAGGAATATCCGATGAGAAGTTGGCTAATCTTCACCAGAAAACATGCAGTACTATTCGTCAGTGGATCGACGATAGCATCGTCAACCATGTCAGTGAAGATGCAAATGCACGTACCTTATGGGGAAAGCTGGAGGAGCTTTTCCGAGCAAAGACTGGCAACAACAAGCTGTACTACATCAAGAAGATGATGGGTTTGAAATACCAGGAGGGTACAGCTGTGGCAGATCATATCAATGACTTCCTCGGAACCATGAAGGAATTGTCTGGATTGGGCATAGACTTCGGAGATGAGGTAAATGGTTTATATTCCTTAATACGTTACCAGAATCTTGGGAAACGTTCAGATCTACGGTGATTAATTCAGCCGCAGATGGGAAAGTCACTATGGAGATGGCAAAGACCAGGATCTTCGAGGAAGAAAAGAGGACGAGAATGCAGGAGTCAGCATCAGCCTCAACCTCAGAAGCTCTAGTGACAGAAAAGAACACCAGAAGGGGGAGGGGTAAAAGCCGAGGCCCAGAGAGATCAGACAAGAACCGAGGGAAATCAAGAACGAGGGATATTGAGTGCTATCACTGTAAGAAGAAAGGCCATATGAAGCGGGATTGCTACAAACTGAAGAACGAGCAGTCCATGAGAGATGGTGACTCTAATCAAGAAAGAGTTGCTACAACCACCGAGAAAACCTTCAAAGACTTCTGCATAATGTATGAAGAAAATGTTGTGAATCTTGCCAGCCACGAGACCAGTTGGGTGATAGATAGTGGCGCATCCATACACGCCACATCTCGCAGAGACTTCTTTTCATCTTACACACCAGGGGACTACGGTGCTGTAAGGATGGGGAATGACGGACAGTCCAAAGCCGTCGGTATTGGAGACATCTGCCTTGAAACAGAGAACGGGACAAGGCTAGTGTTGAAGGGAGTCAAGCACATCCCAGACATCCGGTTAAACCTGATCTCAACAGGAAAGCTGGATGATGAAGGTTTCTGCAGCACCTTTAGTGACGGATGCTGGAAGCTCACTAAAGGATCAATGGTCGTGGCACGAGGTAAGAAAGACTCAACCCTGTATTTAATGCATGCTAAGCTTTCAAATAGTAGCATAAATACAGTCAACAGCAATGAGGCAGCCGAGTTATGGCACAAAAAGCTCGGTCACATGAGCCAAACAGGGATGGAGATACTACGCAGGCGGAATGTTCTTCCGGAATTGAAGAACTCATACTTACGGAAGTGTGAACACTGCATGGCTGGAAAGCAGAACAGAGTATCATTCCAGAGCTCCCCGCCTCAACGGAAACCGGAGGTACTAGATCTCATACATTCAGATGTATGTGGTCCGATGCAGATACGAACACTCGGAGGGTCACTGTATTTTTTGACATTTATTGATGATCATTCAAGGAAGATCTGGGCATACACCTTGAAGAAAAAAGATCAAGTGCTGGGAGTGTTCAAGGAGTTTCATGCTTTGGTGGAGAGAGAAACCGGCAAGAAACTGAAGTGCATCAGAACAGATAACGGTGGAGAATTCAGAGGTCCGTTTGATCAGTACTGCAAGACGCAAGGAATCCAACATCAAACGACACCTCCGAAGACACCTCAGCTGAATGTGCTAGCTGAGAGGATGAACAGAACCTTGTGCGAGAGGATCAGAAGCTTGCTGTCACAAGCCAAGCTACCGAAGACATTCTGGGGGGAGGCACTCATCACAGCAGTACATGTTTTGAACATGTCCCCAGCGGTCGCACTGAAAGGTAATGTTCCTAACCAAGCTTGGACAGGTAACGAAGTGTCGTACGAGCACTTACATGTCTTTGGGTGCAAAGCATTTGTACACATCCCAAAGGAAGAGAGATCCAAGCTTGATGCAAAGACGGGACAGTGTGTCTTTATTGGCTATGGTCAGGATCATTTCGGCTACAAACTCTATGATCCTGTGGAGAAGAAGATTGTCAGAAGCCGAGATGTTGTCTTTGTTGAAGACCAGACCATAGAAGATATCAGAAAGGAGATGAAGACAATGCCCCAACAATACAGAAATGTGAATCCAGAACCTCAGACACCGGTGCCAGTTCGAGTTGAAGATGAGGTTCCCAGACATGAGGGTACAAGTGATGAAGCTCCCAGAGATGATGATCATGATCAACCACCAGTACCAGAAGTTCCACCAACAGTTCCACAGAGAAGGTCTGACAGAGAGAGGCGACCTTCAAACAATACTATGTATATGAGTATGTGCTGCTTACTGACGGGGGAGAACCCGAGGGCTACCAGGAGGCTGTGGAAACAGAGGACATAGAAAAGTGGGAGGAAGTCATGCAAGATGAGATGAAATCTTTGCATGACAATCACACTTTTGAGTTGGTGAAATTGCCAAGAGGCAAACGGGCTTTGAAGAATAAATGGGTGTACAGGGTGAAGCAACAGGAGCACACTTCACAACCCCGGTACAAAGCCAGATTAGTTGTCAAGGGATTCAATCAGAGGAAAGGCATTGACTTCGATGAAATCTTCTCTCCAGTTGTGAAGATGTCATCCATCAGAGTGGTACTCAGCTTAGCAGCAAGCCTCGACTTGGAAGTTGAGCAGATGGATGTCAAGACCGCATTTCTTCACGGGGATCTGGAAGAAGAAATTTATATGGAGCAACCAGAAGGCTTCAGAGTCAGCGGGAAAGAGGACTTTGTGTGCAGACTCAGGA
This sequence comes from Zanthoxylum bungeanum, assembly GCA_019454045.1. Classification (NCBI taxonomy): domain Eukaryota; kingdom Viridiplantae; phylum Streptophyta; class Magnoliopsida; order Sapindales; family Rutaceae; genus Zanthoxylum; species Zanthoxylum bungeanum. The sequence goes on from SKCR01047419.1 coordinate 11,313, forward strand.
AAAGCCTATACGGTTTGAAACAGACACCGAGACAGTGGTACGTGAAGTTTGAGTCAGTTATGGGGGAGCAGGGATACAAGAAGACCACTTCAGACCATTGTGTTTTCGTTCAGAAGTTTTCTGACGATGATTTTATCATCTTACTGTTATATGTAGATGATATGTTGATAGTTGGCAGGAATCAATCGAGGATTGATAATTTGAAGCAGCAACTGAGTAAGTCTTTTGAGATGAAAGACTTGGGGCCAGCTAAACAGATTCTTGGCATCAGGATCGGACGTGATCGGAAAGCCAGGAGGTTATACTTGTCACATGAGGAGTACATCGAGAAGGTACTTCAGAGATTCCAGATGGACAAGGCTAAAGCGGTTAGCACTCCTCTTGCTACCCACTTTAGATTGAGTACGCAGCAGAGTCCCTCTACTGAGACAGGGAAGGAGGAAATGAAACAGGTTCCATACACCTCAGCAGTGGGAAGTCTTATGTATGCCATGGTGTGCACGAGGCCAGACTTAGCACACGCAGTTGGATTGGTCAGCCGGTTTATGTCAAACCCAGGACGGGAACACTGGAATGCTGTCAAATAGATTATGCGGTATCTACGAGGCACATCCAAAATGAGGTTATGTTTTGAAAGCAGCGACAAGCCAGTGTTGATAGGCTACACCGATTCAGATATGGCAGGAGATGTGGATACCCGAAAGTCTACTTCGGGGTATCTGATTACTCTCTCAGAAGGAGCTGTGGCATGGCAGTCAAGGTTGCAGAGGTGTGTTGCACTTTCTACAACAGAGGCAGAATTCATTGCAGCGACGGAAGCTTGCAAGGAATTGTTGTGGATGAAGACATGCGTCCAGGAATTGGGTTTCAAGCAGGAGAAATACATTTTGTACTGCGATAGTCAGAGTGCTATCTATCTCGGTAAAAATTCCACATTTCATTCGAGGTCAAAACATATCGATGTGAGGTATCACTAGATACGGGACGTCCTGAGCTCAAGGCTGTTAGAACTCAGGAAAATTCACACCGACGACAACGGTGCCGATATGTTCACCAAGGTTTTACCGAAGGAGAAGCTTGAAATCTGTCGTGCCATAACCGGGATGACAAAACTCTCCACATAGTCAGAGTGGGGAGATTCAGAGAACTACGATTGGCTTGATCCCAACTCAGGGTACGTAGGCAGTCATACAGATGCAGCCAGGGGAGGATCCTTTTGAGGATTCGGATTTGGATGATTAATGGTCGGCTCAGATTTTGGAGCAAATCTTCACCGATGGGGAGATTGTTGAAGACAGCAAATGATCAAATCATGCACCGAAAGCATGATTTGATCTTTGCCAGCCATGACAACCATTGGCAATTGTTGACAGCTCTCAAACCGCGTGTTACTGTAGCACGCGATTTGGCATTATAAAAGGGAGCTTCTGAGTTCATTCCTAGGTATCCCAAAAACGTGAGGAAAGATAGAGTGTGAAGTGTTTGAGAGTTTTTTGTAAAGCTTGGATTATAAGCTTTGTAATTCTTTTGTGTGTATATATAAAAGAAGAGTTTTCTCTCAATTCACCTCTATTAGTGTGTGTTATTCACAACAATTCTGAAAACAAATAATTATATATCAAATAAAATTAACTTTGGAAATTAATTAATTAATAAATTAATAAAATTTGAAGGTACTGAAACTCACCTTTGTAAAATGTCTATAAAAACACCTCCACATTAGCTCTATCGAAAAAGAGTGGATTATTGCAGTAACACATGCAATCACCAAATGGATTTGAGAGATTTCACTATAAGAAAAAAAAAATTTAGTGACGAAAAGTAGCGACGGAACAATCCGTTTCAAAATTTAGAAACGGAATAGCGACGGAATTGAAATTGATTAAATCAACAGCTACAGAATTTAATGACGGGACAAAATTCCGTAACTAATCGTGGTGGGAATAAAATTGCAGGAATAACAACGATGGAATAGCGACATATTTTATAATCTGTCTTTATATATTGAAATGGAATTGCGACGGAATTCGTATTTCGTCGCTAACTATATCGACAGAATTAGTATTCCGTCTCTATATAGAGACGGAACGAAATTTCGTCGCTAACATAGCGACGGCATTATTATTCTGTCACTATTCATTGCGACGGAATTCGTATTCCGTCGCGAATTATAGCGACAGAATTAGTATTCCGTCGCTAAATATAGCGACAGAATTAGTATTCCGTCGCTAAATATAGCGACGGAATTAGTGTTCCGTCGCTAGATATAGCGACAAAATACGAATTCCGTCTCTAGAGATTGCGACTTCAGCTGAAAGAACTCCGATTTCCTGACGGATATGCATCTAATATGAGAAGATGTGTTGACATGAAAAAACTCAAGTTGTATGGAATGAAAAGCCATGATTGTCATGCGTTTATGCAAATGTTAATACCCATAGCGTTCCGTGAATTACTTCCAGCAAATGTGTGGCAGGCTTTGACAGAATTGAGTATTTTTTTCAAGGATCTTACTTGTACTGTCATTACAGAAAATGAAATGGAACGGCTAGAGAAAGATATTCATGTCATTATATGTAAGTTTGAGCGTATATTCCCTCCAAGTTTCTTCGACTCAATGGAACATTTTCCGATCCACTTGGCTTATGAAGCAAGGATAGCGGGTCCTGTACAATATAGATGGATGTATCCATTTGAGCGGTATCTTCGTCGACTGAAAAATAATGTCACCAATAAAGCTAAAGTCGAAGGTTCAATATGTAATGCATATTTGGTTGAAGAGGCTTCATCATTTTGTGCGCATTACTTTCAGGCACATGTTTACACTAGACATAGGAAAATTCCACGGAACGATGATATTTGTGGGGGTGAAGGGAAGAACATGAAAGGATGATCTCAATTTTCAGAAATTCGGGAAGATCATATGGCAGAGAGAGATCTAGATTTTTTATAAATAATAAAGAATATCATGCAGCTCGTACATATATTTTGCTGAATTGCGAGGAAATTAAACCTTATATTGAGTAAGATTGGTTAATTTAATGAATTTTATAAATTTATAGCGCATTAATTTCATAATAAGTATCTTATTGAAGATAACATATTTTGGTTGTTAGTATGTACATTGCGGAGTTGAGGCAAATTGATGTAGATATGTCTGAAGCAGTGGTTGATTCCAAACTTGACAAAGAATTCGCATTGTGGTTCGAAACATATGTAAGTAAAAAACTGCAAATTGGTGTATTTTAAGTACTTTTTAAACAAAAATTTATGGAAACATGTTACTATAACTTCTGACTTGTATAGGCACGTAATCCATCCTCCAACATCTCTAACAAATTCATAAAGGACTTAGCAAAATGGTCATTGCGAAAAGTGAAAACATTTCATGTATATTACGTGAATGGGTACAAGTTTCACACGGAACAACACGGTTCAGATATAGCAACAATGAATAGTGATGTCTGCATTAAGGGATCTAACAACAGTGCAACTGAGACAAATTATTACGACATGTTAATGGAAGTTGTTCAGTTAGAGTTTCCTGCATTACCGATTAAAAGAACGGTATTATTCAAGTGCAAATGGTTTGATCTGACTGAGAGTATTGGTACACGAATTCACGAGCAATACAAGCTTGTAGATGTGCATCAAAATGAGTTATCGAAAATATGAGCCGTTTATTATGGCAGGGCAAGTGTATTACACCACTTATCCAACCGTACGGAAAAATCCAAGCGATTGGTGGTCTGTGTCTAAATTAAAAGCTCGTGTTGATGTTGAAGTTTCAGAACAATCTTTCACAACCTCGATGTCATGTGGAATTGCGTTTCAAGAGGATGTTGTAGAAATGCATGCAATAGAAATTGTGGCAAAGGCTGAACCTCAACGATTAATGGTGGTGAAGACGACAATTATATCGATATTGAGGACATGGATATTAAGGAAGACGATGGGCTAGAAATAGAAATAGATCAGATGAAGAATTGGAGGAAAACGACGAAGATAAACAATTTGATGATTCTGAAAACGAGTAGTTTATTAAATTAATAATAAGCGACAATATGTTTTTGGATTCCTCATAATATATTTTATTAGCATTTTTGTTCGCTGGCATTGGCTGGTATAAAATATAACCCATCTAAAATGTTATTTTGATATGCTTGTTAGGTTGGTGTAACTTTAACTTCACAACGTCATTAAATTTTTTTTTCCAACCTTTGCAACAGACATGCAGAGCAGCAGCAACTGCTGCATATTGCAACAGCAGATGCTGTATAGCTGCTGCTGCAATATAGCAGCAGCAGAGCTTGGAAAAAAAATTAAAATAAAAAATTAACCGCATCAACTCATCAATAATATTTACTATTTAGCCTCGTCACTTGGAAATCTCCCAAATTAAAGTTGAAAAATAATAATAATAATGAGAAATACTTTAAAATTCATTTTAAGAAAAATCACGGAAGTTGGTTCGGAAACCCGATTATTAAAAGCATATATATGAAAAGAGAGGGCATTGACGAAGACTCAAATGTAAAAGTGAAAGTATTAATAGAGAGTGAGTGATAAGCGGTGGAATAAGAGCATAAAGGGAATCGACACGTTTAAGTTTCCTATTTCTCGTACTTTCAATGACTTTAATAAATAAAGTATAAAGATAAATTGTTTTCTCATTCTCAAACAAGTTTAAGTTTCTTCTTTAAATAATCAGTATCAGTCTCCCGCTTTGCACTGGCACTCATTTAACTTGTTCACTCATTTTGATTAATTAATTAATTAATTACCACCTTCCTTCTTGTGTTGTGTCGTATCGTGTCGTGTCGAGTCTTTAGAAGTTCAGAAAAAAAGAAAAAAAAAGAATAATAATAATGTTTGTAAAATGTGAGGAATACTGTGAAGATTATGACAATGGTATTTATTCTCTTTTTATTTGGAAAATTGACTTTTGGTACATGATTAAATATGTATATTGATTATAGATATGGTACGGGGAGGACAGCCAGCTGGCCGAGGACGAGGAGTTGAGCGGTCAGGCTCCACACCAGAGGACGATAGACCCTTTGCAGTCCCAACTACCTCTATTTCTACTACTCAGACATTAGCAGGATCGACTTCAGCTGGATCATCTCAAGCAGCACAAAGTTTAATGAGTTGTACCAAACTTATGATTACACCTGCTACTCATGATCATTATGATTTAATAAAGTTTATATTATTATTATTATTGTAAGTGTTGTTGTTGTCGTTGTTGGTATTTGTAATATTATTATTATTATTAAAAAAATCTAAATATTTATTTACTATTTTATACGCAGGTTCATACCTTCGGCCTCTCGCAGGATATGAGAAATATTTAAGGAGAAATTTGCAGAGGAGGGCATGCAGTGAACTAAAGTACCTAAAGAAATAAAAGAGTACTATTGGGATGAATTTCAGGTATATTATTATTATATGTAATGTATTATTTATCATTGTTGATTATAAATTATTTATTCAAATTCTTTTTACTTTTTACAGAAATATTATCAGTGGGATTATGCGCATGCGATCGCTGTTAGGACTACATGGAATAATGTGTGTCAGAGTCGGTATAACGATAAACTCTGTAAATGACGCTATAAATATAAAGAAGGAGGGAAGCCACTCTGCGTTCCAGATAATGTTTGGAACAAATGGCATGAGTATTGAAGTAGTACAATGTTTAAATTAAAATCTCAGCAAGCATAAAAAAATAGAAACACTGAGAAGGGTGGAGAAGGATCGGGTGTTTCTAAACACACCGGTGGCTCGAGGTCTACCATTCAACATTCTATTGATATGGTTAGATTTTTTAAACATGCGAACATTTTTTATTACTTTTATTATAAAAATTTAATAAATTTTTATTTTTTAAATAGGAATCTCAGTTAGGACGTGCACCCACAGGCTATGAGGTCTTTAAGCACATGCACACAAAGAATGATGGTATTTTTATTGACAAGAGATTAAGCGACATTAATGTAAATTTTTGTTTATAAATTATATATTTTTAATTTGTTCTTTTCAAAATTATTTTTGCTTTCTTATATATAATATTATTAATGATAGGCTGCTGTGGAGCAAATGGCAGCGATTGCATCTCAGTTATCAGAGGAGTCTGGTGAGCCAGCTGAGACTCAGCTTGACACTAATCGCCTATACTTAGATGTGGTTGGAGTGATACTAAGAAGCGCCGAGTGTACGGTATTGGCTCTTTTGCATCGCTTTCATATCCAGATTCATTACGCAGCTCAGGTAGATCACACTTCGGAACGACTTTTGATGACACATTTGAGCAGCGGGTACAAGAGCGAGTTAGGATTGAAATACATACTATACAACAACGACTGGATGAAAAGATACAACGCCGAAAGGAAGAGCAGCAAAAGAGAGAAAGAAGAAGTGATTGATCTCAAACATAAGATGACAGAAATGGAACGGTATTTTCAAATGATGAGAAACTTGAGTTCACAGCCTTCCTCCTCAGGTCCACCTGATCCTCCGACTGATTGTGAGCATAGAGATAAGGAGAATTAAGTTATATGTATTTATTTTGTGTTGTACTTTTTTACACATAACTTTTATGTAATAAAATTTTTTTTTTAATATTTGTTGTATTTATTTTATAATTTAAGTAATTATAATATATTTATTTTATAAATTTACTCATATTAATATTATTTAAAATAAATTTAATTTCTTTAAGAATTTTTTAAAAAAAATACAATTTTATTAAAAAAATAAATTCATTTGCTACTAATTAGCGATGGATAATTTCGTCGCTTGCTACAGAATTAAGTCTGTCGCTGTTTAGCGAATGATAAGTTCGTCGCTAAATAGAGACGGACAGTATTCTCGTCACTATATTGCGACGGACAGTCCGTCCCTATTTAGCGACGGACTTACAACGACGGAATAGTCCGTCGCAAAATATCGACGGACTTAATTCTATAGCAATTTATAGCGACGGAAATAAAATTTCCGTCGCTATATACTCTTCGACTAGTAAAACAGAGACGGAAAAATTCCGTCTCTGTTCTGTCGCTAAAGTCGAATAGCGACGGATTAGTTCACATTTTTCTTGTAGTGTTTGGTTCCATGGAAATAACAACGTCAAACATAAAGTAAACAAAGAAGATAATTTCAGTTAAATGGATAATTTTGAATTTAATTTTTACTTGATATTCTATAAAGAAATTTAAATTTTATATTAATTAATGTAAATTACATAATTTGATTTGCTTAAGTCGATGATCTTATCCTTTCATGTTAATTAAAAAATTTCATAATATTTGAACTAGCAATCCTATATATAATGGCCTTGACACTTGCCATATTTACATCAGATGACGATAATGATTTAAATTTGGGTGACATGTCAAATTAAATTATTTAAAAAAAAATGATCCAGCCACGACTTTTTTTACGAGAAAGAATAAATAAAGAAAACCGAAAGGAGACAAATGAAACCATCATTCATTAGTAGATGTTGTGTCACCACTAACCACCACTCTCAAGTGTAAAATTATTTGATGGTTCAAAACATACAATAAAAGTAACCAAATGCTTATCGTTTTTTCCTTTTGAATTTTTTTTGCCAATTAGTATAATGTGAGAGAGATCTGATGGGGTTTCTCGAAAGGAAGCGTGATTAGTCGGGGTTAAAATCTTTTTAACAGTTTCGATGAATAATTGGTATCGTATACTAATTATAAATCCGTATTTTGCCCAAATATGTCATGACATTCATAAATATCATAATTTCACCAAATTACAAATCTTCTTTTAATGCGGTTTTACTGAAAATTTCCAAAAATATTTTCATAACAATTTCGAAAATTTCTAGAATTTTTCCTATGTATTCTAGTACATCCAAAACAACTCAATTTCACAAATTAAACCAATTGAATTAATTATAATTAATTCAATTCATATCCATAATCAAATCCAATTTGATCAATTCATTGAGTCCCACCATAAAGTTTCTCTAAAACAATTCTAAGTTACTTATGAGTGGCTAATATAACTCTAAAATGACAATATACCTAATTGGGTCAATTACATTAATTACCCTGATTTTTTCACATATGCAACCATAATATAATCAATTAGTTTTTCTCACAAGTAAAAATAATCAAACAAGCATAAACACTAGCTATATCATATGTAAATCAATTGGAACAAATTGAAATAATTTTCAACCCAACAAATTAAGTAACTACCTATTTACCTTAACTCCTCCACTATTCATAATTTAAACTCCAATTTGTTATCTTTCATAATTATTAGTAAATGACCGAAAATATTCTCTCTCCAAGATGGGGTCGAATGGCCTGTGTGCCATTCTTTTTTTAACTCCATTTCACTAAAATGGTCAAATGACATTGAAAATGAACTAATTTATATTTTTAATTTTGGCCGAATGACCTGCTAGCTCAATTTCACAAGGAAGTCAGAAGCAAATGAAAATAAATTTTCATCCATTTGACCGAGAGAAAGATTATATGAAAAAGGATGGTATTTTGTTTATAAAATATAATAGCAACACTTGGTTAGGAAATTTCCACATATTTTCTAAACAGATGGACTAAATTTTGCCAAATCATATGCTTATCCACCAAGCATAAAAGATAGAATATTCTATAATTAAATAATAATAATTAAAATTAATTAACATTTAATTAAGACAAAAATAACTAATTAATATTAGACATGTGTCCAACACATATAAAAATTAATTAATCATATGCATAATTAATTAAATAAATAATAATAGTTTAATTATTTAATCTACATGTACAAGTGTTTTAATCCAATTAATACGAATTTGTATCTAATCAAATTATGTATCATATACACATACATATTAAATACTAAAATACCCCAGGATGTGTAACACTATGAATAATCAAATTATTCATAATTTAAATTCCCTAATGCTCTACGAGTGTGCTTTAATAGCGGGACTCTCTAGGTTCAGGTGTATCTGTCACGAAAATTATTTTGTGTCCGTAATTCGCCCACTCGTAAATTACAACGGCCGCAAATAACCATACAAGTCGATGTCATCGCATAAGTATAATCCATCGGTCACAAGTCATCCGAATTGTACCGAAGATATAGATAAGACGTCAAATCTCTGTAGTGTACAATTCTGTATATCGCGACATATAATCGTGATTCTGTTGACAGACAAAAATCTCTACCATATGATGAAATTGCCCTGGGACGAAAGAAAGAATGAAGGGAAGATGGGCGATGGAGCGAAGAGCGACAAAGGACTTGGGACGACCGAACTAGCAGTTAGGACGAATACGCATGATGCGGTTGCTTCCACGATTGCAGCAATTGGATGGTTTTCCCTCCACAACCGAGCAGTTGAGACACGCAGCTCAACGGTTACAGGCATGATCCAGCAACTGCAAGAAGATACTAGAACTGCCTAAAACAGTTAACAAGCTTCACTATAAAAGCTCATCTACACCAAAAGAAAAACCCATCGATCAAATGAAGACTCAAATGAGCATATTTTTATTTTTCATTTCTTAGATTGTAATCTTAGGATTGAAACTTGTGTGCTTGCGCCCCTTGGAGCCTTATTCACTTAATCAAACACCCATTGCCGGGACTTTGTCTCAGGAGGTTTGAACCTTACACGCTCTTCTTTCTTCACGCATAAAAATTGCGCAAACAGATTCTCTACGCAAAAACTCGGAATAGTTTTGTAGTATACCATGGTCAAGGATTTTAGAGTATCACGAAGTTGATGCCTATATCCCGTACACGAGACTAACAGATCATCTCTAGATACAACATAGGATATCGAGAACATCACTTCACACCCAACACACAGGCGAAAGTCTGATCTAAAAAGGTCGTTGACGCGACTGCCGTTTAAGTATGGATGATAGCTCACACAACCAAAATTGTATCTCATGTCAATTGACCATTATGCTACTCGACTCGAGAAGATTCATATTAACGTAGGTGTACCATTTATTAGGAATCTTCCGATGAGTCGTTCAATGTTTATCAAATAAACACTTACATGTCTATACGAGTCTCCCAAGACTCATGGTTCATTGGGACAAACCATCATATCAAGTTTCAATATATGATATGTACTGGTCTCAACGGATTTTATTAACCGACCCGTGTCAGTAAATATTAACCATAAACTTTATTTGAGAATATATTTCTAGTAGTGATATCTCACTATGTCAATTATAAACTCCATTGTAAGTGTCCACTACAATATATATTATCAGGTCTTTGTATATTATACATATTACTAATACTTTTTAGTTTCAACCCAATTTAAATTATATTGAATATATATATAAAAGATAAGAGGTGCTACATTAAATACGTAATATTATGGAAAAAGTAATGGTTCATATTCATAAATCGATCATAAATACGATTCGAATTGGCGTTCCGAGCATCAATCCTAACAAGATCAAAGTAACGTGTCTTGTAAAATATTATTGTATATAATATTAATTTTAATTTACCAATTAGTATAATGGATGCATACATATTTACTATTTTCCTTTATATTAAAACAAGGCTTTGATTTTTGAGAGAGATTTTTTTCTTTGGAAAAAAAAAATGAAGTATTATGAACCTGAAACTTAATAATAAATTTCTGATCAAAACAGGAATTTTATCATTGTTACAAAAAGTAAGAACTATAGGGGGTACTATAGGGGGTGTCGGTGATTTTTCTTATTGGTTATTATTCACAGTTTTACAGGTTAGTGCTTATCAGGGGTGGGAAAAAAACCGATCGAACCGGACCAAACCACAAAATGAACCAAATCGGATCGAATTTATAATTTTTTCCTAATGATTCGGTTTGCGGTTCGGATTGGCTCACCCCAAACGGTTTACGGTTCAGTTCAGATACTAAACTGAACCACACCTGTTATACCGAACCGAACCAAACCATTATAATTAAAAAATTATATATTTTTATAAAAAGATTTTTATTTTTCTTTTAATTTTACTTTATGTTTTCTTTTTATTAGTATGTTAATACTTTTATTCTTAATTTTTTTGTTAATATATTTTTTGTTAATACTTTTATTCTTAAAAGTAAGATGTTAGATTTGTCTCTTAATTAGAATGATGGTAACACCATTATTCGAGGTAATTTTTTAAAAAATACAAGAATTAATTGTGCCTCATTTTTCAATCCTATATTGAGTGCATGTGTTCTCTTGAGTCACATCTTACACCGTAGCACTTCATATTATTTGTTCGCTAGACTAGTTTTTTTTTTTTTTTTTTTTTTTTTTTTTTTTTGTGGTCTTCACTTAATGGATGATTTTTTTTAAGTAGAATAATTTGTAAACTGAACCGAACAAATCCATAAATCACTGGTTTAAAAAATTTTCAATCCGAACCAAACCGTTATTTAATGGTTTGGTTTGAGAGGTAAGAAAATCAGACCGTAAATATGATTTGGTTCGATTTTTAATAAAAACCGAACCAAACCGAACCGCGCACACCCCTTACTGCTTATTCATCATTTGCAAGAATGAGAGTTGGCCTTGGTACAGAGGGATAATGGACCCCACTACCAATGAATGAATGGTTGTGAGTCTGGTTCAGTTAAGATTTAAAAATCGATCAAATCTCATTAAAATTGGCGAATTGGTTCATATATATATATATATATATATAAAAACCAATTCTTATGAAAAGCTTACTCGACTAGAATTCTTATGAAAAGCTTACTTATGTAATGTATATTCTTCATAACTAATAAAAACTCGAATCCACACTGTGGCTTTTCTATAAATACCTTGCAAATAGCAAGTGTTTAGCGACATGGTATTGAATTGAGACATTGTAGCCAGCTATTCATTTATTTATTTTAAAATCCCCCCTAATTCATAAGATTCTGTAGCAAAATCAAATAAATACTGCTTTATTTTTCCCAAAAATATGTTTTTTTAAAAAAGAAAATTAGCATCCATCCATCTAGGGGTGCTGGTGGGCACTATCAAATTCGCGTCGGATCGGATCGAATCTGAATCCGATCTGATTCGATAAGAGTTAATTTATTTGGTTCGATAGGATTTTGAGTTCTTATCGGATCGGATCGGATTTGATCCGATAACTATCGAATCGAATCAGATTTATTCGATCTGATTTGATATCTTAACGAATCAAATGAATTCGATTTGATAACAGATCCGAATCCGATAGAGTATCTGATTTGATAATGAATCCGATAGTGGATTCGATTTGATAACAAATCCGATTCGATGATCTGATTTGATAAATTGATTTGAATTTTAAGTTATATGATCTGATTCGATAAAATTGTTATGAATTTATAAATTTTCGGGTCAATTTTTCGAATCGGATCCGTTATCGAATCGGATTTGTTATCAAATCGAATCTACTATCAGATTTATTATCAAATCAGATTCTCTATCGGATTCAGATCTGTTATCAAATCAGATAAAATCCGATTCGATCCGATAGTTATCAAATTTATCTGATTCGATCCAAAGTTCGACAAACGCACCAAATATGATTTGATCGGATTCGAGAATCAGATCCGATCCAATCCGATGCCTAGTCCTACATCCATCCTAAATTAAGATAAAGTCCAAAAACGTATTAGGATCTTAGATTATGAAAAATAAACATTTCATACTTAAAAACTATTAATATGGGACATTTTACATCAAAAATTAATTATGAGAAAAGACATCTTATACTAAAAAAAAAATAATAATTTAGATATAAAATATTCATTTTATATAACTTAATGTGAATAGATGAAATACTTTTCAAAGCCTTATATTTTTTGGGATTATAGGTAAACAACAGGCCACCTAATAAACAAAAACCCCTTCAAAATTGGGCCGGGCTATAACAACAACAATGCTTTCATTTCAGTTTATCTAGGTAAATGAAACGACGACGTATATAACCTATACACATTTGTACAGCTGTGGGACCTTTCGGTCTTTCCCCCCGATTTTATAAAAATAAAAGCACAACGCGCCCACTCGCTCCCTCCTTCACGCGCCCTCTCATTTCGATTCCGTTTGGTCCAAAGAAGAGTGAACAGAAGCAAAACTCTCTAAATCTGACTCTAGGATTAAGGATATCCCTAATCCGAATACCGCTATCCCGATTCGGTTTGGGATTGAAGAATCAAAAAGATGGGCGCGAATTCGTTATCCGACGACTCAACCACCGATCTTGACGAGCAGATCTGGCAGCTCATGCAGTGCAAGCCTCTATCCGAACCACAAGTTATGTTCAATTAACGCTCGCAATTTCTATTTATCTGATCTGAGAAGATTTGACTGATTATCAGAACCTGATTAATTTTTTTTCGAGTATCAGAGTTTTTTTTTAAAAAAAAAAAATAGAAGGGAAATTATCATTTTCCATCTGAACCTTCAGGTGGAAAAGCCAACAATTTCAACATTTTCGTTGTTAATAATACTTACATAATTTATCAGGTGGAAAAATGATAATTTCTTAAATAGAATTATTCATTTCTTTTACAAAAAATGGAAGTGTTAGATATAAAGGATTATAAATAAAAGTCCTTCCAAATAATGTATTATTGTGTTAGGGTTTGAATTGTGAGGATATTTCAGATCTCATTGTTGATATTTTCTTTTGGTATTTGAATTGGAAATCAAGATGTAATACGAACTTGAGTGCTCTTTAGAAGTGTTTAATGTCTAGAGCAATGTGTATGAATTTCTATATATATATTTTTATATTGTGATAGTATAATGATGGCTTGAGTATAGTTCTGAAAGGAGGACAGTGAATCACTTATTGTATGTATGGGTGCAATTTTGATAGTTAGAGAAATGTGTTAGGGCATGTTTGTAATTGCAGTGATTGTGCTTAATTTCGATTAAAAATGATTTTACTTAATTTCGAATATTAACCTTTGATTGACAGCTAATGTTTACCAATATTTTATCCGTTTGTCACAGCAGTTTTGAATCAAAAGTCGTTCCATTTCCATCTCAAACATATCCTTGGTGGCTAGTTTTGTGGTGTTTGTGAATTTTGTAACAATGTTGATAGCCTTCTTTTTCACATCTTTGATTGTGATTAGTTTTCACATTATTTACGTCTTGTACATTGTGTTTATTTCGTGTTTGAGGATGACTATCTTACTTATCATAGACAATGATGCGGTTTTATTGGATAATGTACTGGTTGTATGTTGTGTTTTAACTGTTTCAGGACACGTTCCAATTTTACCACTCAAATGCCCTATCTTGTGCTATTTTGTCTAAGTTTCTTGTCAGTCTCGCTCCTTGTAGTAGCAATAGAAGTGGATTAGTAAATTATATTTGATTTGCATTGCTGTTCTGTAGGTAAGTAGGTTAAAGCATTATGTGAGAAGGCCAAAGAGATATTGATGGAAGAAAGCAGTGTCCAGGTTGAACCCTTTTATTACCTTTTCAACGTATCATTTTACTTTTTCTTCATAATGTTGGGAAAGATAACTATCTTCTTTGGAACTAGTTATGCTCTGTTGGTTGCCTTCAGTTGGAAATTGAATATCTTGGTTCTGATATCCAGGATTCAGTTTAATTTTTGTCCCCCTTTGTATTTTCTTTTCTTTTCTTGTATTTCACTTTGTATATATCATACTACTTACATATAAATGAGAAAGCCTTGATATATTGTCCATGTTATTTGTGTTATAGCCTGTGAAAAGCCCTGTGACAATTTGTGGCGATATTCATGGGCAGTTTCATGATCTTGCGGAGCTTTTTCAAATTGGTGGCAAGGTATTAGTTCTGACTGACCATTTCTTGTTTTCAATTTTCTGTTTCAATGGAGAGAACATTGAAAATATTTATTTGAGCCTACCAAAGAAATCTTATACAGGGTGAAATGTCGTAGGGTAAATTGCCATTAGTTATAAAATATGTATAATATATAGCTCTTGCCATTGTACTATTGTAGGCTATAGGGAGGATTCACTAACAGACAAAATAACATTGTATTGGACACACACACACACACACAGAGCGATGTTCTAATAAGTTGCGGGACAACGAGAAAGTACATGTACTTTCTCATTCTTTTTAGCACATTCCTGACATAGTACATGTACTTTATCGTTGTCTCGCATCTTAATAAGTTGTAGGGTCCCTCATTTGAATCCTACTCTCTCTCTCTCTCTCTATATATATATATATATATATATAGAATCTTGTTTCCTTGAGTAAAGTTTTATCATTTTTTTTTGTTGGAAAGTATCTTCAAGATTAGAGCCAGAGTAGTGCCATTTTGATTTGATTTGATAAAAGTTAACTGGCTTTCTGAACATCCATGACGTATAATGTTTTTCTTCGTACTCTCACATCTTAATAGCGGCTCTACATCCAGATTGAATGATTGATGCAAAGCAATAAATTGAAAGATTGTCTTTTGGTTTTGTCCTTTAATCTTCATTTCTATGTTTTAGGAGAATATTTTGTGTTAATTTATCTTGAACTTACTACTGATTTAAATTTGATCTTTATTTTAAATTGGCAGTGCCCTGATACCAATTACTTGTTTATGGGAGATCATGTGGACCGTGGGTATTATTCTGTTGAAACAGTTACGGTATGTACAAGTTACATTAAATCTCAAGAGTATGTTTTCTGCATAATTTGAAATATTAGTATATAAAGTCTACAAGTATCAATATTAGTACCACTGTCATCTGATAACATTGGGTTTATTGGCCTTTGTTCCATTTGGAATAGTTTTCTGCAAACAAAAAACTTTTTTTTGATTGGTTTAGCAAATCTGAGTTTCAATCCTTCCTCTCTCACTCCTTTGAGTCTTCATGTTGTGCTCATTTTGATTAATGTAATAATGTGTTACTTTGTATAAAAAGTTGAATTTTTAGGTGACACCTTTGTATTTTCCTGATCACAACTCCATGTGAGGTCAAGATTGAGTGGTGTATATGAGTCTTAAGTCGTGGCTTTCTGTGAACACAGAGTTGTCTTCTGTAATATTTTGAACATTAATGTTTGCCACAGTTTTTGTTTATTGATTTTGTTTTTTGGTGTAAGAAGTCTGGATTATTTCTAGTTTGCTATGCTGATACTTTTCTTAAGGTTATGCATATGAAGTTATTTTATTTATTATGAGTTCTGTGTTTGCTCAGCTCTTAGTGGCCTTGAAGGTGCGTTATCCTCAGCGGATCACTATTCTTAGAGGAAACCACGAGAGTCGTCAGGTACACTTATGCAATCTTGTCTTTCCCCTTTCATTTTATCTCTCAAAAGTGCCTTTTGGTTGTTGGTTTGGCGAAATTATGTTCTCAGTAAATCTTGTCTATGTACTGTTCATTGTGTAGAGAGATTATTTGGATTACCTGTCTAATTTTGTTCAACTCATTTCATATTCTACATTATAGTGGATACTAATTCTTATTGTATGTAATAGTGGTGTAATTTGTCAAGTGTTGAATTATTTGAACTCAAATGAAAAAAACTGAATATTGCTTTCACTTAATCTGTTACAGATTACTCAAGTGTATGGATTCTATGATGAATGTCTGCGGAAGTGAGTTCTCAATGCTCAAACTTCATTTAAGAGATCATTATGGAAATCATGTCTTGAAATTTTGCCCCAAAAAATTATTTTCTGTATAACTTTCAGTTCATCTTTTTTTCCGAAATGTGCTCTCCATTCAAATTAAGATAACATTATAATTGCAAGTTGAAACTTCTGTGAAGTGTCACTCAATTCTCTTTTTTTCCTACCTGTTTATACATGCTGCTTGCAGTTATTGATGCAGTACTGCTTTTATAGTTACAGATGAAGTATATTTGCATTCAATGTTCTGCAGAGTGGCAGAAAGAGTAGCTTATCTGTGAACCTTTCCGCTATCATCCTTGTGGGTCCATTTGTACTGCATTGCTACGGAAAAGCTTTTATTACACTTCATACTTTAGTTCCGCATTTCTTTCCAGTTATATGACACTGAGATATCGACTCTTTCATGTTGGATGCATTGGTTCCTTGGTTATGTGGACTTGAATGTGCAGTTAATATAGTTTATGCAGTTCAGCTTCAAAGATTTATCTCATTACAGTTTAATTACAGGTATGGCAATGCCAACGTTTGGAAGATTTTTACAGACCTTTTTGACTACTTTCCATTGACTGCCTTGGTAAGTGGAAGTAAAACTTGCTGCTAGTAATTTGGTTGAAAGTTATATTTAATGTTTATGCAAGGAAGAAACAATTAGTAAGAGTAAGACCTATCTACCTTAGTCCTTGTATATTTTAGTAGTTTGATATAGATGTTTGCTTTAGCTAATTTCTATTTAGTGCAACTGATATGGTTGAGTTCACCATTGTCATTCTTCAGCTCACTTCTGAACAATTGTTTTTATGTATAGTGGTTGAATTCTTGAATTTCGTAATAGTTTCTATATGGTGGTTGAATTGTTGAATCCTGTCATAGTTTCCATTAGGTTGTGTTATGGTCTCGCTTTCTTTTCAGATCACATGAATTGATAGATATCGGGATTTAATTTTAAGGAACACGATGATTACAATTCACCATTTCCTTTAGAGTAGGAATTTCAAATATATTGCTATTAATGATGCTGAGAGGCTGCTTGATGATATAAGCATGTCCCTTTTTTTTACACTTGCAAACCTTTCTTTTCATCTATAACAATGTGGTTCTGGTCTCTAGTAAGAAGCCCCTTACCACGAGACTGTCTGCTAGGAGTGGAGTCAGAAAATGGTATTCAATAAGTGTTATTTAAATGTTGCTAAAGTTCTATTTTTTTCATGTAGGTAGAGTCAGAAATATTCTGTCTGCATGGTGGTTTGTCCCCTTCAATCGAAACCCTTGATAATATCAGGAACTTTGATCGTGTTCAAGAGGTTCCCCATGAGGGACCCATGTGTGATTTGTTATGGTCTGACCCAGATGATAGATGTGGTTGGGGTATTTCACCTCGTGGTGCTGGATATACTTTTGGCCAGGTACTGTACTCCAAATACCCACCCTTTTTTATTCGAAATGAGCTCTCATTGAGGTTCTAATAAAATTTTCTTCAATATTCTATTTTAACTATTGGATTCTGTTTTGCAGGACATAGCCGAACAATTCAATCATACAAACAACTTAAAGTTGATTGCTAGAGCTCATCAGCTAGTCATGGACGGATTTAACTGGGCACATGTAATTTTGACTTTCAGATAATTTCAAGTAATTTTTTTTTTTTTAACTGGATAAAAGGATATTATATGTTTGAATATCGCGATGCTTCCTTGGTACAGGAACAAAAGGTGGTTACTATATTTAGTGCACCTAACTATTGTTATCGCTGCGGCAACATGGCTTCTATCTTGGAAGTAGATGACTGCATGAGCCACACATTCACCCAGGTCTGTCTCTCTCTCTTCTTTCTTCCCTAAGATTTGTAACACGATGCAATCTCAATTGCTGTCTCCCTACAATACATTTTGACTTGCTTGAAATATGAAACTTCGTCTTGTTACAGTTTGAGCCAGCTCCTAGGAGAGGAGAACCGGATGTTACACGTAGAACGCCTGATTACTTCCTGTGAAGCCATGTGTCATACTGATTCCACTTGCTTCTCCTCCTCTCTTTGTGCAACAGTCGGGTGATTATGGATCCTCATGTCCATGGATCTTCTATGTAAACCTATCTTACTCTTGAAAGCTTGCCAGAACTCTGCTGGAGAAATTGCCTAGGTGATGTCCGAGTGACAATATCAGAATGTACTAATTATGTAGATATTCCCTTTTTAGTTTTGCGCTCAACTGTTTTTTTTTCTTTCTTTCCCTATAATTAATTCTCATACAATAATCCCATATATCTAGTGTGTGCTTTTATTGTTCTTCCCTTAGTAGCATTGACACTAGTCGTAATTGAAATGGTTTTCATATAGATACTTTTTTTAAAATAAAATAAAATTATATGCTGTCAAATGTGAATATGTGATAATGGGGTAAGATGTTTTGATAGTTCAATCCATCCAATCATTGCTTAAGCTATCATTTAACCAATCAAAGAGTGGGCTAATTAGTTAAACATATAAAATTTTATCTAATTATAAAAAGTCACAACTTAAAATACATATGCATTGTTTATAGTCACATAAGTGATTGAAAAATTCGTCCAAGAATCACTTAGGCAATGTCTTTAACAATGTAGTTTATTTTTATTTTTATTCTCAATTTTTCTAAAAACAAGAGAAGGGTCAAATCATGTATATCAAGACTTTTCACCGTCTCTATTTATAACAGGAATAACCCTATTTATAGTGTGGGTATGGATACGACTCTTTCTCTAATGTTGTGTTATTGAACATGCTTGTTTAAAAAATTCTGGGGCTGCTGGTAATGGGGAGAGACTGAGACATGAGTAATTAAAATTATAAATGGTATTAGATATAGCCTCCAGTGTCTCATATTGTAACTACAAATATCATAAGAATATGACCATAAAAATGGATTAATCTATAACTAAACGTGTTACAGCATTAACAAAAATAGATTACTAATCATATTGTAGAACCCACTGGCAAGTGCTATAACCTCAAGTAAGTGAAAACAGATGGAACAAGATCTACCACTGACCATGCAAGGCCTGCATATTGAAAGAACCTAATGCCAGTATCAACATCGAATATGTCCTGTCCAGAGAAAAAGAACAACTTCTGGGCATAACTTGATTGCTTAATCTTATCAGATCCTTTTCCCGTCGCTGATGCATTAAGCATGGGGATGTAGCTGGCTGATTTTAGTGGGATTCCCAAGGTGTTTGATATTACAGGAAGAATCCATTTTGCGAGAGCCTTGCTACAGAACTTTACGACAAGTATTGTTGGTATTCCAACAATAATTCTTCCGATGAAGGCAAGGATCGAGAGTTGTGGGGTAAAGATGAGTGGAACTGCTTCATGGTGGAACTGGTTGTACGTTAGCTGGACTCCAGCCACCTGGACAACATGGCTACTTCAGTTTACGAACCTTTGTGGGTGGGGGGGGGATTAAAAAGAAACTCAATTTTCCTTTGGTTATGCAAGTATACACGTTTTTTCCCCTTTAATCCTTTATAGGAAAACACTATGTTTATTAAACAGTTGCAAAAAAAAAAAAAAAAAAAAAAAAAAAGGCCAATAGAAATATATGGTATTGCAAGTAAGATGCACAAATGACCGCCTGTTAGTACTATGTATGACTTTAGTAAAATATTGATCAAAACTGAAGGACGAATCCCGAAACTTGATAAAGTTTTCGACACCTAGAACAAAATTGGACATTCAAGGATTCCATCAATCTGCTGCTTCCAGAATGACAACTTTTCACCAATAATAAATATGGACTCACAAGTCATTCAATTCAAGTAATAAAAATTGAAGAGCTGGGGATGAACAGAAATCTTATCATGTACAATTTCTGCTAAATGCTAACAATGTTTCAAAAATCAGACTGAGGCGGCGCCTCATGCCGATTTTTTAAACGACCGTCTCGTCATAGTGAGGTTCTAGCGCTTCAGATAATTTACGAAGATGGTAAAATTAGAGTTCAGCAAAGCATATTTCAAAGGAAAATGAGTGAATGAGTGCTTACAATTCCCAATGCAACGCCCGTGAAGGCTGTGTGGAACTCAAAGCTTGGAGTTGGAAGCTCAGGAGTTGGATAAGCAAAGAGCAACAAGAAGCTGAGGGCAGCCCAGAAAGATGTAACTGCAAGATAAATAATGTCGCAAAATAAGAAGACATACCAAAACATGATGAATTTCAACTTTGGATTCTGGATGCACTTATTGATATTTCAGTAAGAATATAACCAGAATCTACACAAAGCATAATTTGAAACCAAGAGTGTTCTAAGCAGAACTACACCAACCATTTTCTCCTGAGATAATGAAATTGTCGATATATTCATGGACTGTAAGCCAAAATGCAAGGACCACCAATCCTAAAGCCAGTCCCCCAATGATGTCAACCAAGCTGTGCATGCCAAGGTAGATTCTTCCTACAGTAATGGAATTTCCAATTTAAAAAAAATTAACAATGCCGCCAATGTCCAGTGTTTAAAAATACGGTGAAAGGCGCCGCCTCGAGGTGGCCGCGTCTTTTGGTTTTCAGATTTTCGCCGCTTCACACTGCGTGAGGCGGCCGCCTCAGTCCGCCTCGCGCCAAATCGACGTGAGGCGCAAGAGGCGGCCGCCTCACTCACAACGCCTATTTTTTTTTTTTTTTTCTGGTTTTTGCCTTAACAACGACGACGTTTTGGGGGCTTCAAAACGTCGTCGTGTGGTCAATTTCATTTCGTCTCTAAGGCTCCAAAACGTCATCGTTGGTCAATTTCATTTCGTCAATTTAATATGCCTTTTGTTTTCTTTAAATTTATTGTCACATTAAGAATTAGATGTAGATTAACATAAAGTGGATTCTTGCTACAATTCAAATTCAACATTATGGTTGGCTCTAATATGATTTTAGTGAAAAAGAATCATAATTAATATCATTAATCAACATTAATTGTGATTTTCAAAAAAATTTAATTGTGAATGATATCAAAATAATTTATTATTAACAATAAAACTATTTATTATAAATATTTATATAAAAAAATAAGTTACAAAAATATCCTTAATTAAAATAATTAATTATTAATTTATTAAATTACTAAATATTTATAATAAATTTATATTTAATCAAGAATTATCATTTCATCAGTTTATAAATTTTTTTTTTTTTGGTCGTTCGCATTGAGGCGCCCACCTCACGCCTCAAAGGCCGACCGCTTCGAGGCGTTATACTTATTTTTAAACATTGGCAATGTCATATACAAAGTTAAAACTTACCTATAGCAATGAGGCCGACAAGCAAGCAAAGAAGGGAAACTCCAGCAAATTGTATGATGGCATCATTATTTTGGGAATAAGATAGCACATAGTGCAATAGATATCTGGAAACACAGCCAAAAGAGAAACAATTAGCGTATAACATAGAACTCAAGATGTTAAAGTGGAATGCAAGTATTAAACTAGCATCCTTGTAACAAACGCAAATATTTTCATATCAATTTAGTACCAATATTCAGTATGGAATAGAATAGCTACCAACTACCAACTTATCAATTAAATTTAAATGTTCTCCTTTTCTTCACAATTTGAAATTCTTTGATAAAACCTTTAGCAACTTAAAAAGCATGAACTATATTAATGTATGAGAAATACAAACTTGGCAAAAGAATTATACACCATGTGGTGTAAATTGCCAAGGGATACAACTTCATCTTCTTTTAACATATTCTGAAACCAGATTGAATAAATATTTCTTTCCTCCAGCAATACAATCACTACACCGCAAACTAAATTTATGTACATAACCTACAGAAAAAGAAGCAACAACCCAAGACGAGATGGAGTCATGAATACCCTGATAAGCAAACTGTGTTAAGAGTGTGAGAAGAAGGCAATCCATATTCCAGCGCATTTTCTTTCTCATCCGTTGTGGCAGTTACTCTCCTCACAGGAGGGCAACTTGGTCTAGGAGCCGATATGGTATCCTACATAAAACACGACACCAAACAAGAACAAAAGAACTTGCTTCAAGACTTCAATTTCAACCTTACAAACAAAATAAAAAAAACTGTAAACATCAAGCAACAAATAATTAATACCTTTATAGTGTTCCCTGTAAAATCACAAAAGGCCATCAAAAGAGTCATCTGCCTAGCCAATTTTCCATGTCCACTCTACAATATAGACCCAAAAAAGCAATTTTTTACATTCATAACATGAACATAAATCAAGCATTAGCACAAATAAAGGCCAAAAAGACATACCCAGAACAGAAAAGGCAAAAAAGCAGTGTAAAATGGCACTGAAACAGCACAAGACAAGCCAGAAAACAAAGCATCCAAGTATTTATTCTGGTAATTCTGCACAAACCCACTAAAACAAAACTCCATTTAAGTCATCAAAATCAAAATCAAAATCTGAAATCTGGGTATTGTCAATTTGGTGAAAAGATTATCGGGACCTGGATCTGGAGAATGAAAGGTGTGCCAGTGACGACATGGTGAGTCACCCAAGGCTGCATCAAAGATCTAAGCTTTTGGGTCACATTCAGACATGAAGATATCATAATCCATGACACAATCCCGCATAAGGTCGCCACTTGCCACGCTGCTAATACGCTCTCCATTTTTATCTTCTTCCCTGTTCAATGAGGAGAGGGGTCAAAATCAAAAGGAAGAAGACTTTATTTAACAGAAATGAAATTGGAAATGCAGAGAAATTTTGTTTGAATTGTCCTGGTCAAACGTTTCAAGGTCTACAAGAACAATGTTTGATTCGGTATTTTATCAAAAAAGTACCCTACTTTTCATGTTTTGTCAAATAAAGACATAATCTAACACATTTATTGTATAAATCCATGGTCGGTCCAGCGCTCCCTTCCCTAGACAGTAGACACTAGTCCCCAGTACTTGATCACCCTTAATTAGCATGATGCCTTCTGGGTGGGTACAAGAAACAAAATTTTGAAGAAGTCAAGCCTAGTGGCTGAGGTTACCGTGCTACTAAGGCCAAGTCCTTGCAAAAAGTGTAACTGTTTTTTCTTAAATGTAAAAGTATAATATATATATTGGTTATTTTATATTAGATGAATTCAATAATTTCATGCAACGTTCTCCTTGGTTGAAAGGATATGTCATGTTTGACCTGTATAATATAAACTAAATATTATTAAATAATGATTCTGTAACACCTCACTTCAAGATCATGAGCATTTAGAATCATTTTTACCTTTATTTGTGCCATGAGATTAGTATAATGGTCACCATACCCGCATATCGGTGGTCGAGAAACTTCGACATAGCCATTGGAACTAACATAGTGATGACCCTGTATCGTGATATGCATTTTGGAATCGGCATTCCATCATATCGGTCATTAAATAGATCACTGTGTATTCTTTGACCTTCGAAATGGGCTTCTAGAACCGACATACCGATATCGATATCGGCATACCGGTCAAGTCTGGATTTATATATAACCCATTCCCATTCCTTTTTCCTTTCATTTTCTTCTTCGTTTTCTCTTTCTCCCTCTCGGCTCCCCCACCATTTTTGCCCTAAAATCAAGCCAAAAGCTTGATTCTCATACATTTCAAACATCCATTGAAGCAAGTAAGTTCCTCATTTTCCATTTTAGCATTTGTTTTGCATTTTACCATGAATCTCTCAAGCTTAGGAGAAACCCATGTATGACACACACCCATTTTTCATGATTTTGGTTCGTTAATAAGTTAGTCATGCTTAGACGAGAGATTATTGACATGATCTATGCATGGATTAAGCTAAGTCATAAAGCCCTAGAATTTGGGTATTTTTTCTTGTTATGTAGTTGTTGATTTGAGGTTTGATTTTCATGTTATAGGCTTATAATAAGCTAAGTTCATGTTATTGTTGTTGAGATTGTAGTTTGTAAAGCATGATTTTGGGTGTCATGTTGTTGGGTATGTGAATTGGGGGTTTCGTTGCAAGCTATTCTTTTTGTGTTGTTATTGGGTGTTGAAATCGAGTGTCGGGTTGGCGTCGCAATACAATGCCCGTTTCCGGAATTATTTTGTATTTGTTCCATATTGCACGCAACATGCTAAGAAACGTTTGGGATTTCCTTGTCAGTGTAATTACACATAACATTCACGTGCATGCTAAGGATTGTAATGTTCAAGTATGATGACCGTACTTGGACACATGATAGATTCCACGAATGAGGATTCTTTCGATTTCATTCGAACACACGGACATTAGAACGTCGGTTATATGAGTGAATGATTTCATACTTATGTTTCATGTTATTTATATTATGATGTACTTTATTTATGTCGTATGTGTTATGATGTATGAAACACGATTTATGATATATATAAATTACGTCTCATGTTTTGCAAGTTATGTTCGTGTTTATAATTTATATTTTACAAGTTTGTAGTTCATGCATATATGTTTATGAAACATGTTTTCACGAGATAAGTATGCACATTTTCATCTTATGCTTTCACAAGTCATGAATATACAATTTCTATTTACGTTTTCAGTTTTCACTAACACATCACATGATTATTATTTATGTTTTCAGTTTGTGTGTTCTCATTTTAGAAGTACTGTTAAGGAATCCTTTCGGGCAGGTCATCTCATACCTAATTTAAAATAGGTATGAATTTCATACGAGCTTGTATGTATAAACCAGTACACATATCAGTTTATGGTTCCGCTTTTTAATTCATGGTATTTATGTTTCAATCCATGTGTACAGTAATCCAATTTATGTTTTCAGTCTGCAGTTTATGTATACAATTATGATTTTCAATTCATGTTTATATGTTGCCATTTCAAGTCATGGTTACAGTTTGCAATCATATTATTATGTGTACAATTTAAGTCATGTCAACAGTTTCAAGTCATGTTGACGTTTTCAAGTCATGTTGACGTTTTTAAGTCATGTCGATGTTCTCAATTCAAGTTGTCATTGACTCATGTTTACATATTCATAGTTTACGTTTTTATGTTACAAGTTTATAGTTTATGTCTTCAGCTTGTGTGACATGTTTACAAGTTTTCAGTTTATAGACATGTTGACGGTTTATATTGTACAACTGAGTCATGTTATCAGATTCATGATTATAGTTCATGTGTATAGTTACAATTTTCAGTTCATGTTTATATGTTTAGTTTCAAGTCGTGTTTCAGTTTTCAAGACATGTATATGGCTTTCAGTTCATGTTTATATTTTATGTTCATGTCATGACTACGTTTACTTTATGTTCATAGTTACCGCTTATGGTTACAGTTCAAGTTTCATGTACAGTCATGTTTGGAGCTTATATTTTTGAGTTTACAGTCATGATTATGTTTTCAAGTTATGTTCACAGTTTAAAAGTCATGAATATGGATTTTCTAATCATCATTTCATTTTCAGTTAACGATTCTTATATTTTCTGCATGTTATGTTTACGAATTTATCATCACATTTCCCATATATTATGTTCATGATTTACATACTTCTATGTGTTATGTCTTCAGCTCACGTTTTTATGAAATATGATTTCTAATCATGATTTCTATTGATCTCAGTTTAAGTTCTCAGATTATGATTCATATTACTCTTATTCAAGTTCCAGTCGCCGATTGATGTGTTCAAGTGTCATGGTCGCAGTTTTCGAGCCAGGTCATAATTTATGTCCTTACATGCTAATTGTTATTATGTTTTCATGTTTCACGATTTACAGATCATGTTTCAAGTTTTCAAATATGATTTTCATGAGTAAAAACTTACGTTTTCCTGTATATGATTTACAAGAACTAGTAAAAATAAAATGTTTTCAAACCACCGGTAGAGTGTCATCCCCTCATGTATAGCTATCCCATGTATGCTCAACTCAGTAGGCGTAATAGTTTTTCAGTGACCGTCTTAGGCATATTCATGTTTGTGTTCTTCTGCTTACGTGATGCTAGGTCCCGCTAAATATGTTTCATGCCCACATGTAACAATATTGGTGAGATTGTCATGACAAATTATTTTTCAGCCATATGTATGAGTGAAATATGATTTCCTACTATGCTCATAACATCGGAGACCACGACACTGTTGAGCTCGCAGCTCGTAGAAAGTATGAATTAGTATGCGGGGAACTAACCGGAGAATAATGGAGTCACCACCCAGTATAAGACACTGATAATGATTTAAGGCTGCACTACACCCCTAGCAAAGTCCAACCTTAAATCTGTTTAGGTTCGAAATGATCTCTTACTAATGCCAATATAATATCAAAGTTCAAAAAATGATCCACATAACTTATAACGCAGTATCACACAACAACAATTTATATAACATATACAGTACAATTATAATAGAAAGAACGAGAAAGAAAAAATTATAAAATTAAAAAGTGTCCAGAAATTATCAAAGCAATAATAAAAAGTGAATTAAACATATCTTTCTGAAGCTTGGCGTGACAAATTTTTTTACCTTGATTTATATTAATGTACGGCTAGACTTGTTGGAAGTCTGGCCGGATGTACTGTGTATGATAGAAACTCAAAGTCATGCATGGAAACAAATAACATGGGTATGACATACTTGAAACCAGTAACCATAAAGTACAATAAGGATCATGCATAGTAAAAATAATAATGAAACTATAACGATAAAACAATCACAAAATAATAATAATGATAAAAAATAACAGTGAACAAGACATATGTAGCTACTTCCAAGTGGTACGTGAAGTTGTATCCCAAGTGCAGACCATACTACTGTCCATTCGGAGTCGGCTATGGACTTTACGTCTGAGTTTTTATCTTATATACCACAAGGAAGCAAATATACGCCGACAGATATAACCGATTGTACGACCAGAGTTTATGTATGACAATCGCATGTCCAATCGGATATACTACGTCAGAATAACAATAAATAAAATATGGAGTTTTAAGATTTAATGAGTCCTTGGGTCTTAAGTGTATTTCAGCTCTGATAACACTACTGAAAGTCTGAGTTGGTTACTAGATCTCTTGCTAGGGAGGGAAATTTAAAGTTTGTGTTTCTGGTTTTTTTGTTCTAAGAAGTCCCTCAAGTCGTGTGTTATGATGTTTTTTTTTTTTTATAGTGTGTAGGGTTTGTCTAATAAGGAAAAAATCTCATTTGTTAAGGAAATTGATTAAGATTGAAAAGGAATTGGATTTATGGAAATTGGTAAAGAAGGAAAGAGATTGTTCCTTCTACAAAACAGAAAATTGGCGCATGTCCGACCAGACTTAGACATATCCGGCCGGATATGATTGTTTTATATTCGTTCGAACATAAATGACGTCCGATCTAATTTGGTTTATGAATCCGGTCGGATGTATATGACATTCATCTTGAATTTGGCCGCTTCTTTTGGACTTTTTGTAGTTTCTTTGCATTCCAACATCAAACCTTACAACTTTCTCAATTTTCGAGAGTGTTCTCATAAAAGACTCATCATCGGGCTATGGATAAAAATACGATGTCTACACCATGTTTATAATTTTCGTGTTCAATAAATGATTTACGATTCATGCCTACAGATTTCAAGACATCTTTATAGATTTTAGTGCACATTTTCACATTATAGTTTTTAAGTCATGATTTCAATTTGCAGTCATGTCTATGTTGGGTGTGCAAACAAAGTCTCAAAGTCTCACATTGGTTAGAAATGGGGAAGATCATGAGCATATAAGGATGGACATGTATCTTCATTGATATGAGGCCTTTTGGGTATAACCTAAGAGCAAATCCAAGAGGGCTTAGGCCCAAAGTAGACAATTTTATACCAATGTGGAGATAGTGGTGTCATAGGTTCCTTACAAGTGGTATAAGAGTCATTCCCCAGAGTTAGCCATGTGGATGAATCCTCGGAATACATAACAAAAAGGTGGTGAGCCCCGATCGTGATCTGTGAATGTGTTCGGTTAGATAGGCGGTGTGCTTCGGTCTTCATGGACGTGTCATAATCCCAACACGGTGAAGATGAGTTGTCCTGGGCTAGAGTGGACAGATGGATGATCGTTTGAGGGGAGGCTCGGTGGTCATTTGTTTGAGGGGAAGATTGTTGGGTGTACAAACAAAGTTCCAAAGTCCCACATTGGTTAGAAATGGGGAAGATCATGGGCATATAAGGATGGACATGTATCTTCATTGGTATGAGACCTTTTGTGTATAACCTAAGAGCAAATCAGTGAGGGCTTAGGCCCAAAATGGACAATTTCATACCAATGTGGAGATAGTGGTATCCTAGGTTCATTACAGTATATAGTTATTAGTTCATAATGACGTTTCCAGTTCATGTTGACATTTCTAGTTCATGCCATAGTATCTGGTTCATGACATGTTTATTTTCATTTTTATGCTTACGGATTATAATCACGTTTTCATGAATCAATTCTCAAGTTATGTTATAAATGTTTAGTTTATGTCACAATTTTAAGCATAAATACGATTTACAGTTCAAAGTACTCGATTACTTTTGCTTCACGAACCAGGTTTGAAGTAATTTCATTTATATATGCAACTTCACGTCGTTATACGTTTAATTTCAGTGTTCACTCACTAGGTCATTCATACGACTTACTCATCCATTTTCAAATTGGTGTTGTAGGATTTCATGCACGCAGATGAAATTTTTTTGGAGAAGATGGACTCTGTCTACAGTCAATAAAGTCACGATATCAGGGTATGTATTCATTATGTGAGGCCATGTGGCCGAATGGCAATA